>JAZAYU010001010.1:0-105117 GCA_038501625.1 Corbicula japonica
GCACTTTAATTTTTTCACTCCGGACCATGCGCTACAAACGATCTTTACGCTCAAACCGATTCTTCCGATTCCGATCTTTTCGCTCCCGATTTTCATTGGTCATTAACTATAACGCAAAACATTGCGCTCCAAACGATCTTTACGCTCAAACCGATTCTTCCGATTCCGATTTCTATACATAACTGAAACACTGCAAATAGAAGCGATCCGATCCGGTCAAAACGATCCGGTCTTTTCACTCCAAGCGATCCAAACGCTCAAAGCGATTCCGATCCAGTCAAAACGATCCGGTCTGTTCACTTTAAGCGATCCAAACGTTCAAAACGATTCCGATCCGGTCAAAATGCTCCGGTCTTTTCACTCCAAGCGATTCAAACGCTCAAAGCGATTCGCTTCGATTCCATTCCGTTTCCGATTCGATTGCGCTTCCATTGCGCTCCTAACGGGATCGGTTTGCGGTCCGCTTCCGATCCGCTTCCGATCCGATTGTCAATTTCATGATTTTCAGTACTGTATGCATTATTCTGTTATCTCAGAGAACATGTGGTGGTCCACTTAAAAAAATTATAAACATGCATTATTAAGAAATCGCAAACATTGCAAATGGCGAAAACAGGCTAAAATTTCAAAAAATGAATTTTGGGGGAAATACTTTCTGCCACCTAGATTTTAGTAAATACATGTATTTAATTATGGATGTAGTAAATGTTTGCAAGCTCAGTTTAGTCTAATTCATGTTCTAATTACCAAGCACATACTCAAACAAAAGAAAAACCATTTGCATGAGAACTCTGAAATTCGTTAACAATATACCAAAGCAACTCATTTCCGAAATAAGTATATGCTGGTCTACAATGTTTAGTGCCAATTTGTCAAAGTAATGTTAGGGTTTTCAAGAAATTCAGGGAAATTCTTACTTCCTGGTTCACAGTGAATGTAGATCTAGCTAGTTTTCGCCATTTGCAATGTACTGACCAGTACGAAGTTCAGGTATATGATTTACCTATAATACTTGTTTTCTGTTGACGTGTTTTTTATTATTTGTTACTGATTGACGGTCACTATGACTTCATCAACTAGATATACGGAAAACATGTAAAAGATTAAAAATTACAGACTCTACTGGTCACTGGAAAAATTGTCATGCCATTGAGACGAACAAATCTACAAAGTAATTTAAAAATTGTTAGAGATGTTTAATTTTTAAAGTGCGGAAACGATTTATGAGCCTGTGACTTTGGAATCCCACGTATGAACTTCAGCTTGAATAAGGTCAGTGTAACTGTATACCCATTGTGTCATTATGCAATGTCACGGTTCTGCCTATCGTGCATTATGCTGACCAACTATATCAAGTATTTTCAAAATTGATCAATGGATATAGAAGTAATGGAGCTTGGACACGAAATAAGTATTGTGACTACGAGGGGTGTCCCACAATAGCGAGAAATTTCTAAATAAAAGAAAACTACAGCACACGTGTTTATGCAACTTTCACAGTCGTTAAAGACATTATTTTGTAACTTTTATGCGAAACTTGAAAAAGAAATCATTTATCATAAAGAAATTGCGCACAATTTAATAAGCGACCTATTGACCTTCGACCCACGTCGCAACGTCATTACCATGATCACACAGCATACCATTACTCCTTCCTGAAGTACTCGTCTGCATAATCGGTACATATACTGTCGCTGTCCGCCTGAGAATTAATTACATGAATATAGCACTTTGTAAAAAGACTCTTAATGAAGACTAAGCATTCCTGATCTCTTTGCAGTTCTCAAAATTTGGAACCATAAGCTTGAACTCATAAAACGTCTATCTGCGCTTGATCTTGTGAGTACCGGAGGTGATTGATTCCAAGTAACATTTACGTTTCACATTGCGAAATCTTTCTGTGTCACTTTTATACCGACGCTCTAGATTATTAGCATGTCTCTTCACTTGTTTTAAGTTTTAAAGCGTGTCTATTAGCCTCAATTCGGTTTAAGCACAATATCGGATGATCGAAATGTGCGCCTCTGTTTCTTCAAACGTCACTTTTTTCTTAATAAGTAAATGTTTACTTATTAGCACAAAACAAGTACTACTCTTCTACAGATGCCGCCACCACGTAAAATGTTGGGAATTTATGTCAGAAATATCTGCTTTTTAGGAAATGCTAACTATGGAAGTCTAAAATGATATTGTATTTCGTATTTATTGTTTGAAGTGAAAGGTTGAATTCCAAACTGTAGCGTTTTATCGACGTTGGCCGCCGATCGCTTACATGGTTAAATAAAATATCTATACTTTCTTTATTTTTAAAGAGTTTTCTTTGCAATTTAAGTAAGCCTAAGTTTGACTTGACCTCAATAAAGGTCAGAGTATCAGTATAGTCTGCCCATTGTGCTGAACTGTATCAAAAAACTGTTTAAGGGGTTCAATAGTTTTATAGCGGACACGATTTTGGTACAGGCAGACAGACAAACGGACGGATATTGCGATCACTATATGCCTCCTTCTGGGCAATTCGAATAACTAAATAGTTATTTACATTTTACTCACCAGATTCATGGAATCTGTTACCTCGCACTTCTGGTTCATATACCTCCATTCCGTGCAGGTACTTGTCTTGAAAAAAGTAAAATATACATATCAGTTATCGTCAAACTCAGAAATCATATCCTCCCCACGCAGCGAGAAAGAAGAGAGGAAAATAGAGGATATGGATAAAAATATAATATTAATATATTTCAAATAAGACTCGACACACACGTAACGAAAACAAAGCCCCAATTGCCACTGCGGGTTAAAACCAGGTTCTAGGGTGCACCAACTTCACACTCACACCAACCAGTTTTCATAGGAACAGTTCCAAATTGTTTCATCAGGACAGACACAGTATTAACAAACAAGTACAAGTTGTCTTGGTAAAATAACTGCACGCCATCCATCAGCTCAACAATGGATTCACGTGTAGCTCTCTACACAAACATATAAAACATACGAAGCTTAAAGCATTGTAAAGCAAAAAAGGCGGGTACTCAATGATCTTAGCGAGACCAGAGCACCTGGAGTTAAATCAGCATGAACACGAAGACAGGGATAACAGAAACAAATCGGGCTTCTAGATTATTATACGATTCCCCCATACACATTCAAAAACTCTTAAAAACCCCTGCCATCCTCGTGCAAGAAAAGAGGTAAGCATAAATATCAACTTGGTAACCTTTCTTTCTGAATTTGAGATAGATTTAAGAATAATGTGAATAAATTAACAAATTAAATATGCCTTTCATTTTCTTAAGTTTATAAATTGAATCTCCATCAAATACTGGCTGTGAAATTCCTTGTTGCAATAGTGATTTTAAACTGCCCCTGTATAATTTTGAGTTAAATCTGGGTATCGGCGATAAAACTTGATAAAGTTTTTTTTCCTGTTTTGTGATTCCGATAACCTTGTTTTAAAAGTTTTTTTGTTATGCAAAGATAACGTTCATTGAAATCTTTAACATCAATAAAAGCTGTAGAAAACCGAACACGCTGTGAGATTTTAACCCCGAAAAATGTTGAATCATCAAGGTACCTCCATGTGTTGATAAAGGCTGTTATAATGTCATCTCGCTGGTCGGTAGAAAGAGATCACATAATGTGTCTTTCATAACAGTATAAAAACAGATCAGAAACAAGAGGTACACAATAAGTACAAATGGAATGCATAATATTTGTTTATAAATAAAGGTTCCAAATCTAACATAAACATTATCCAGTAAGAAAGTTATCGACTCTATAAGATCTTGACAAGTCCAAAAATATAATTATCAAAAAAAGGACTATCTGTTATCAAAATGATCTATGTTAATTGCCGGCGATAAAAGTGTTGTTTTTTTTTCTTGAAAATGTCTTTTTGGTGAGTCTGGTGAGCTTATCTCTATTTAAATTATGAAGGGGTGAGGTGTACAAAGTGGAAAAAATCATAAATTGGCAAACAGAACGCCTGAGCATTATATGATTTAAGCTTCTTTAGAACATCACCGGACTTTTTAATAGACCTGTTAGAAAAAAACAAGTTATTAGACACGACCGTGTGATGATTAGAATAACTTTTGATATCTGCAATATTAATATAATATCTCCTTCTATCTGAATATAAATTCTTTAGAACAAATCAATTCAGCATGTCAGCTAGTAACCTCTGGAAACCTGAAGAGAAACAATATACATATATATTATTTTTTTTTTGGGGGGGGGGGTATGAGTTGGTATGGTATATTTGTCCATGGATTTCAGAGTTCTCATTCAAACGGGTTTTCTTTTGTTTCAGCATGTGCTTGGCAATTAGACCATAAATTAGACTAAACTGTGCTTGCAAAGATTAGTACATCCTTAGATAATTACATATTTTACTAAAATATAGGTAGCAATTAGTATTTCCCTAAAATTTAGTTTTGAAATTCTAGCCAGTTTTCGCCATTTGCAATATTAGTGAAGCCTTAACAGAACATGATGCGTGAAATCTTCACCCCACTGCGATGACTGGCATCAAGTTTTGTTTTTGTTTTGACTTTAATTTACGACAAAACGCTTATAAAATTGGTATTTTACTCCTAGAGGACACTTCGGCTATGACATCTGAACATTTGACCCCAACATTGCAACAGTTATCTTCTCTGTATGAAGTCTCCTACATGTACATTTTGTACCTTCCAATATTGAACTGTGAACTTCACTTTATTTACTGTTAACACCTACAATAATAAGAGCTACACTGTCCGCAAGACAAGTCTTCTTACTAAGTGTGTTAACTGCAGTTACATGTATTAAGCAGAAGTCAAGTTTTAATTAAAGGCCACGGTGACATTGACTTTAAATTTAATTTGACATAGTGACCTCAAAATTCCTAAGGAAATATATTCTGAACATAAATAATTATTATGAACTAAAAAGTTCAAAATTGGTGTCAGTAGGTTACACTATTCTTTGTTTTTGACAATTTTATCTTTGACAATATCTCAAAAATCAAAGTACCATAGGCAAACGATAAACCAAATTTGAGACTGCTGATCACAGCGTTCTTCAGTTATTGATCGGACACCAATTTAAAATTACAGGTCACTGTGATCTTAACCTTTGACCTTTCTACCCCAAGACGAATCTCCCAACTAAGAATGACGAGTGTCGGTCTGATAGTTCTTTAGTTTATGATCGGAAATAAAGCGTTTACTGACAAACGGACACTATGACATTTTAACGGGCAATCACTCGCATATAGGAAGCCTTAACATCAGGTATTAACAAGTATAGAGTAAGTGTTTTCATTTAAACAGTTAAAAAAATGTTAATACAGAATTGTGTGAGTTTCCCTAATTTATTTATTTGGAGCAAACATTTTAAGTTATATGCCGATACCCAAATTTAGTCAGTAACGAGTGAAGCTTACAGAAAGCCTTCTTATAGACAATGTTTCCACACGGATACTTTTTTTTAACGATGCAATAAATGATATATTATTAAATGGAATATTATACCAATATGTAATCTGTAGGTTTGTATTTTTTGAGTTGGGTATGTAAACAATATAACGCGAGAAAAAAATAAGAACCTACAGACTGCATACTGTCAAAATGTTCCTAATATTGTATACCCTTATTTCATTCAACATTAAATCACTAATCATGAAGAGTTACATTTGATATAAGAAATTACATAACAATAAAGCATACATATCCACGTCATATTTATATAAGTTGTGACGAAATCGAATATATGTTTACAGCAATTCTGTGAGATAAATGATGATTCAAGGCATATATAACTGGAGTTCTTTTCTGTATTCTGTACAACCTACAGTATAAATGATGTTAATGGGAACTTAATTAGGGCATATGCATAATTTTGAAAACTCAGCACAAGATGGTCCAGAAATAAAGTAGAAGGAAACAAGAAAATGGTATCTAAAAGATGCAATAAACAAGAACGTTCGAAATATTAAACTCACCAGACTCATGGATTTTGTATGCCCCCTCCTCCGGTTCATACCTTTCCACTCTTTCAGTTCTTTGCTGTTGATTTGCTTGGACTGATAACAATAAAAGACTTATGAGACGTGTTCCATATATATGAAATAAATTTCAGGAAAAGTCTCTTATAACACCGCATAAATAGACGCATACACGTCTACTTATTGTGTAAGAAATTTATATTTACTTAAATACGGTATTTGATTTAAAAAATTTGACATCAGGTGGTACATGTATACTATAGATTATCTGCTCATAAGATCCTTTCGCAGAGAATAGTTTGGAATTAATAAAATGTTTGTAAAGATTACAGTTTACTCATAACATTTTACAACGATGTTTTAAATTCCTACATAAACTAACCTGTTCGAAACTCTTTATTCTGTGTCAACGATTTATCACTCCACATGCCGCTACTTAGTGTCAGGTCTGCAAAACCATACTCAGTCTTGTTTTTCAGAGTCAGTGATGCAGAATCCAGTCACCGTCGATACTTAAATCTTGTAATAGTGATAATGTCGGCGTTGTCTTGATCACGTTCACAATCGTCCTCCAGTCCTCCTCGGATGGTCCCTTACACCAGGATAACTCCACCGTGACCGGATGTTGCAGCTGGCCGACACTGAGCAACAGTTCTCTCCACTCCTGGGATGTCATTGTAATACGAGAGTTTAACGGTGATACTCCGTGGTAGCTGACCGATACTGACGAAAAGTCCCTGCCACGCAGCAGACGACATTGTTACGTGTAGCTCCACACGTTCTAGATGAGTCATTTCAGGTGATACACGCGGTATGACGTCACCCATATCGATCCACACAAGCTTGAGATGCTGTAGCTGAGTTAATGTAGGAATGGTTTGTATCATCTCCTGGCAGGATGTCATGTTCTCTAACGTTAATGATGATAGGACCGGTGCTGCACGTAGATCTTGCCACAATGTGGCGCTGGCTCTGGCTGTCATCTTCTCTCCCATGGTGGAGAACTCGAGCTTCTCCAGACATGCTGGATTCACGTGTAGCTCTCTACATGGTACCATAAAGATGCAGCATCTTCAGCTCGTTGAGACGATGTAGGTCCAAGGTGACGTCACAATCACGGTACTGACCCCTGTGGTCCGAGCAGTCTATCCCCACCAGCTTGAGCTGTGTCAGTGTTGTGGTCTGGCTGATATAAGCATAGAGACATTTAAGGTTACTGTGAGTCATGCGAACGTCCACAAGATACAATGATTGTAAGCATGTCAGTCCTGTGAGCGCCGTTATACTGATATCGGACAGAGAGATACCTGGATATCGTGCTGATAGTGTCAGACATTTCAATGTACGGGCTGATTCAGTGAGGATGTCAGCCAGCCATACTGGTTCCTTGTCACAGTCTTCTACTCTCAATGTCTCCAGGGAGGTGAACACACCAGGATCCAGCGACTGCATGAACGCTGTTATCTGATCTGAATCTGATAGTTGTAGCGATTTCACGTTACCTTTATTAAAGTTGATAATGATTTTCAAAGTTGTTAAATCTTCTTCTGTTAGGATGTAATCGTGAAGATGGATGGAACAACTATCATTTCCATTTCTCACACTTTCTTGCAAACACTGGACCTGCATGGACTGGTAAGATTTCATTGTTTCCAAGCGTCATTATACGATCAATACATGTATGTTCTATATCGACGCGTTACCTCGTCAAGGTCAACGATCGTCTGCAGCTCACCGGAAATACATGTATATACTTCCGGATTAATACCACATACAAAAACAAATACATTGGACATTTCTAATATGCCTGAAAGAGATGAACAAACATTAAGAATGGTTGATTTTACAGATTCGTTTTGCCATTCAGACGTTATATAAATAGCAGAGAAGAATTCATGTACAGACTTGTGCTGAAAGAAAACATGATATCGTTTTACTGCGATTATGCTGCTGTCCTTGGTTTGACACAATAGTCCAACTTTTAAACAGAACTCGATTTCTTGCTCGGTCATGTACTGGATGACTGTTCTTCTATCAAATATCAAAGAGGATTCTTTGTTTTCGCTAAATAAAGTGTAAAAAGCCAATTTCCCAAGCTTCAATAATAGGATGTAATAACGTTTACATGTCTCGTTCTCATTCATACAGTTCGGGACTTGCGCGTTATCGTTTGTCTGTACATGAATATCCGGTAAATCTTTTTTCTTCAGACCACGTTCAAGTGAGAATTCAGTAATGTTTTTGTAAATTTCACATTTTGATTTACCAATGGGAAGACCACCAAAAAACACACACATAAGCTGAAGCAAAATGTACGGATTGTAAATAATATCCCCGATTTCCACTAACTTCACTGCTTTATCGAAATCTTCAATGCTTTTCCCTGCCCGGTTTAAGTTTCTTTCATTGAGTATTCGGATTGCATTCGTTTCCAGCTTGTCTCGTGTACTCCTATCTAGCTGGAAAATTTCAATATGCCGATCAATATTATGTTCGGACAGCCCTATTGTTCCCAGCTTCCAGGGTCTGGACGTGGTGAGCACCGTGCAACTGTCTGGATGGTTGTTGTGGGGTACTGCAGGTGTTCTTCTGCATTTATCCGGGTGGGCCCACTCGTCCAGCCCGTCTAAAACTATAAGGCACGTTTTCTCGTGTAACAGCCTTTGTAAGAATTCTTTCGTGTACAGTGTGTTTCTTGACAAATTGTTAGACAACATATGCATAATCAAATCATCGAGATTGCACAGCGGTTCACTTTGATAGTCCCTTAAATGAAGCAGAAACAGATAGTCAAAGTATTTCATCGCGGTTAACTCCTCACCTTCATAATTCTCTGTCAATGACGTCAGAGGTGAATGAGCTTGGCACCAGGTCATGGTAAGCTTCTGTGTTAACGAGGTCTTCCCGAATCCAGCGTCCGCCGTAATGTATATCTTTCTATATCGAACGTTCTTGTCGCTGAGAAATAGCTGACTGAAACTTGTTTTCTTCTTTTCTTGTGCTTTTCCGGGCGGTTGGTCCCCTTTTTGTGTATTCTTACCCAGATCAAAATTTAAAGGCTTGTCATAGGCCCACATAGGAGGTAGGACGTACAACTCCTCGATAGGAACTTTATGTTCATCAACCAGAGGCGCAGCTGGGATCATGGACTCGTTCTCCTGGTAATACGTCATGAGGTCTTCTTTAAGAACTGTAAAACAAAGTATTACTATCGTTTAGTTTCGCGGGGATGAAATTTCGCGAAGAAAGCGCAAATGCCATTTTGTTATTGTTATTCACATTGTTATTATTTATACATGACAGTCACTTGTACAGATAAAAATGAAATTTTATACACATTTTTAAGTACTGAATATATTTAAGATTTGTATTAAAAGCACATAAATATCAGCAGTTTTATTGCAGATGAAAGTTGATTTCTCTTTCTAAATAGTTCCTATTAATTCAACTAAATCTGAAGATAGTTTTGGGATTTGATTAAGAAAGAAGGCAATGTTGGTGGGGACATAACCCGAGTATCACAGTGGTCCGCGCGCTTGATGAGCTATCTCTTAAAACATTTCGGAGGGTTGACTCTGCATCATGTATTGGGCACAGAATTAAATGATCGCTGTGATTTGAATTCGCTTACCTTCCCTAGCGCGAAATACGTGAAAATGAAACCCGTGCGAAATAAAAGTTATAAATTGAAACATCTACCGGGTGTGCACAGATGCTTTTGAAGCGAGTGAAGGAGTGAAGGATGGTTCTGCCGGTATACAAAACGCACTTAGAATCACTTTAAATGCTTTAGTTAACATCATAAATATTATTACATCATCAAATGGCATGTTTTCGGCTCCTGTCGGGCATCTTATCAATTATTGTTCGTATTTTAAAAACATTAAACATACAGTAGTTTTGGCTTTAAAGGTGGAAAATCACTCATTTTTTAATTCTGAATTACACGGCAAGCATTTTTGATATTTTCACCAGTTTCAAATAATTCAAATTTAATTCAGCTGGTTTAACAAGATTTGCTCTAGGCTTCATTGTATATAAAATTCAGTTCAAAACGTTCTTTGGTTTAATGTACATTATGCCACATCGCGGGACTGATAGAAAACTCGAACATGCAATATCATTTCTAATAATGCCACACGCGACCAGAATGTGTAGACCCAGAAGTCCATGAAGATAGATCGGGCTTAACACCGCTCGCTCACGAGGTCCAAATGAACCAAGCAACAGCCGGGTTAAGTTCTGAACATGGTCTCTAATCTAAGTTCACTGGCGCATTACCCCACAGACTGCTACACATTTTCTTTTTCAACACAATTAAGAACGCAAATGGTATCACTGTACGGAATTGTAAAATCAATGTCTTTAACTCACGGTCTTACGTATTCTTTATAAATAAAACGTTTTAAATATTTCGCAAATTGAAGAAAATAATTATTTGTTTTGCGGTTGGAAGTGATCGTCTTCATACAGAACCGATAACGGTTTGATGTACAGTGAAACCCCGCTATTTAAACCAAAACTGGGAATGGGAAAAGTGATCTTATTAGTGGGGTGGTCTTAAAGACAAGAAAATAGTGAACAACTGTAAAATGGGACATTGGAATAGTGATCTTATTACTGAGGTTGTCTTTAATTTCGGGGTGGTCTTAATGAGGGGTTTTACTGTAATTGTACACTGTAAAAATTCCCCGTTATATTTTACGGGATAGTCCTGGCAGCTGGTTACCAGGACAGTCCCGTAAATTATACGGGCTGACAGTTACGGTCTTCCCGTTAAATAAAATTGGACAGTGTATTTTTTACTGGCTGACCGTAAAGATGGTGGGTGGGGTAAATTTCAAAACATCGTTATAATACGACCTTAGCCTATAGCATTGACTGGCTAAGGGAGTATACAATTTGAAAAACAATTAAGCTTACAATACCACAACTTAATCTGTGCTCAAACAGCTTAAAACATTTACATTTTCAAAGAAACGGGTGTTGTTGTTTTTTGCAAAATGCGCCAATGTGCTCGACAGGATGTTAACCGAAAGGCTCCGAAAAAAAAACCGGTGCCGCACTGTATTTGTACAGCATTTAGTCGAAACGGTTACGTCCCGTTACCGAAATGCCGTATATTTAACGGGGATTTTTTACAGTGTATAATTCCTTACACAGAAGAACGCATCACGGTATACATGTATACAGAACGTATTTCCATTTATTTATCGTCGCTACCGGTTGCCCATATGAGCGACGCCTTCAGAAGAGTGTTAGTCATTTTAGGTTTTTGGAGGATAGTGCAAGAAACAGAGGACTCTCCAATTCCAGAATCGTCCCTGGTTCTTAAGTGCCCGGTGTATAGCACCACTACACTGGACCTCGGTTTTAAGTCCCACCCGAACGACTATATTAGTTATTTTAGTTGGAGAAGCGGGGGATCGAACCAGCGATCCCTGGACTCAGAGGCAGACGCGCTAACCACTGAGCTAATGATCCGCTCTATGCCGGCTTGAAGTGATCGTCTTACACTTTATACAGAACGCATGATAAAGGGGTGGGGTAGGGTTGTTCAAGCGTGGATTAGTTGTACATGTATTAACTTTTTCCGGATTAATAACTTTCAATGTTGTTCTTACTCGAAAGTATGCAAAGAAACGGATTCAGATATGTATGTATATATACACAGTTATATAAGGGTAAAATTAGTTTACTTAAGTAAAAGTACGTAATATGAAAACAATTCTAGTTTTCAAGCAATTCTTTACAACATACTATTTGTTCACAATAATGGGATATTGACGTCACGTTGCGTTAAAGTCACTTCTTCTATCGCCTGGTTGAATATGTTTTACGAATATAAGTACTTTCTTCAAAAATGAATCAACTAATTGCAATTTCGTTATAATTCATCCCATTTTATTTCAGAAATACATTTATAGAATTATACGAAATAAAATATCCATGAACAGTCTTTAAAGCTATTAATTTTCAAATCAAATTTCTAAAAAGGAATACATACAACCACAAATGCATCAACGTACTGAAAGTACAGACAACTAGCGAAGTGGTTTTGCTTATTTTGCTTATTTAATGCAGAGAAAACCCAGTCCAATGATCAAAGTACTGAAAGTATAGACAACTAGCGAAGTGGTTTTGCTTATTTTGCTTATTTAATGCAGAGAAAACCCAGTCCAATGATCAAAGTACTGAAAGTACAGACAACTAGCGAAGTAGTTTTGCTTATTTTGCTTATTTAATGCAGAGAAAACCCAGTCCAATGATCAAAGTACTGAAAGTACAGACAACTAGCGAAGTAGTTTTGCTTATTTTGCTTATTTAATGCAGAGAAAACCCAGTCCAATGATCAACGTACTGAAAGTATAGACAACTAGCGAAGTGGTTTTGCTTATTTTGCTTATTTAATGCAGAGAAAACCCAGTCCAATGATCAAAGTACTGAAAGTACAGACAACTAGCGAAGTAGTTTTGCTTATTTTGCTTATTTAATGCAGAGAAAACCCAGTCCAATGATCAAAGTACTGAAAGTACAGACAACTAGCGAAGTGGTTTTGCTTATTTTGCTTATTTAATGCAGAGAAAACCCAGTCCAATGATCAAAGTACTGAAAGTATAGACAACTAGCGAAGTAGTTTTGCTTATTTTGCTTATTTAATGCAGAGAAAACCCAGTCCAATGATCAAAGTACTGAAAGTACAGACAACTAGCGAAGTAGTTTTGCTTATTTTGCTTATTTAATGCAGAGAAAACCCAGTCCAATGATCAAAGTACTGAAAGTACAGACAACTAGCGAAGTGGTTTTGCTTATTTTGCTTATTTAATGCAGAGAAAACCCAGTCCAATGATCAAAGTACTGAAAGTACAGACAACTAGCGAAGTAGTTTTGCTTATTTTGCTTATTTAATGCAGAGAAAACCCAGTCCAATGATCAAAGTACTGAAAGTACAGACAACTAGCGAAGTGGTTTTGCTTATTTTGCTTATTTAATGCAGAGAAAACCCAGTCCAATGATCAAAGTACTGAAAGTATAGACAACTAGCGAAGTGGTTTTGCTTATTTTGCTTATTTAATGCAGAGAAAACCCAGTCCAATGATCAAAGTACTGAAAGTATAGACAACTAGCGAAGTGGTTTTGCTTATTTTGCTTATTTAATGCAGAGAAAACCCAGTCCAATGATCAAAGTACTGAAAGTACAGACAACTAGCGAAGTGGTTTTGCTTATTTTGCTTATTTAATGCAGAGAAAACCCAGTCCAATGATCAAAGTACTGAAAGTACAGACAACTAGCGAAGTGGTTTTGCTTATTTTGCTTATTTAATGCAGAGAAAACCCAGTCCAATGATCAAAGTACTGAAAGTACAGACAACTAGCGAAGTGGTTTTGCTTATTTTGCTTATTTAATGCAGAGAAAACCCAGTCCAATGATCAAAGTACTGAAAGTACAGACAACTAGCGAAGTGGTTTTGCTTATTTTGCTTATTTAATGCAGAGAAAACCCAGTCCAATGATCAAAGTACTGAAAGTACAGACAACTAGCGAAGTAGTTTTGCTTATTTTGCTTATTTAATGCAGAGAAAACCCAGTCCAATGATCAAAGTACTGAAAGTACAGACAACTAGCGAAGTGGTTTTGCTTATTTTGCTTATTTAATGCAGAGAAAACCCAGTCCAATGATCAAAGTACTGAAAGTATAGACAACTAGCGAAGTAGTTTTGCTTATTTTGCTTATTTAATGCAGAGAAAACCCAGTCCAATGATCAAAGTACTGAAAGTACAGACAACTAGCGAAGTGGTTTTGCTTATTTTGCTTATTTAATGCAGAGAAAACCCAGTCCAATGATCAACGTACTGAAAGTATAGACAACTAGCGAAGTAGTTTTGCTTATTTTGCTTATTTAATGCAGAGAAAACCCAGTCCAATGATCAAAGTACTGAAAGTACAGACAACTAGCGAAGTGGTTTTGCTTATTTTGCTTATTTAATGCAGAGAAAACCCAGTCCAATGATCAAAGTACTGAAAGTATAGACAACTAGCGAAGTAGTTTTGCTTATTTTGCTTATTTAATGCAGAGAAAACCCAGTCCAATGATCAAAGTACTGAAAGTACAGACAACTAGCGAAGTGGTTTTGCTTATTTTGCTTATTTAATGCAGAGAAAACCCAGTCCAATGATCAAAGTACTGAAAGTATAGACAACTAGCGAAGTAGTTTTGCTTATTTTGCTTATTTAATGCAGAGAAAACCCAGTCCAATGATCAAAGTACTGAAAGTATAGACAACTAGCGAAGTGGTTTTGCTTATTTTGCTTATTTAATGCAGAGAAAACCCAGTCCAATGATCAAAGTACTGAAAGTATAGACAACTAGCGAAGTGGTTTTGCTTATTTTGCTTATTTAATGCAGAGAAAACCCAGTCCAATGATCAAAGTACTGAAAGTATAGACAACTAGCGAAGTAGTTTTGCTTATTTTGCTTATTTAATGCAGAGAAAACCCAGTCCAATGATCAAAGTACTGAAAGTATAGACAACTAGCGAAGTGGTTTTGCTTATTTTGCTTATTTAATGCAGAGAAAACCCAGTCCAATGATCAAAGTACTGAAAGTACAGACAACTAGCGAAGTGGTTTTGCTTATTTTGCTTATTTAATGCAGAGAAAACCCAGTCCAATGATCAAAGTACTGAAAGTATAGACAACTAGCGAAGTAGTTTTGCTTATTTTGCTTATATAATGCAGAGAAAACCCAGTCCAATGATCAAAGTACTGAAAGTATAGACAACTAGCGAAGTAGTTTTGCTTATTTTGCTTATTTAATGCAGAGAAAAACCAGTCCAATGATTGTCAAAACTGTGGAGTGCTGTATGAAAGTGTATGTCTCACACAGACGTGTGGCAGGCTGACAAAAATATGACTGGATCAAAAACTTGTTATCGACGGACTGTGTGTGATATCGAGTGTTGCGAACGAAGATTGCTTACATGTACATGTAAGTAAATAAAAGACACCATGACATTGAACAGGCAGACTAGGGCAGAAAAAGTTTTAACAGTAAATCCCAATGTATTTGTAGCACTGTTTTGCGGATGTAAGCTTGAGGAGTACCGGTAATTGGGGAAAGTTAGACATTGATCCTTAAACTAAGCAGCCGACACCATTCTGATGTTGTTGATTTTTTTTTATCATAGTAGTAGTACTTTGGGAATTGGCAACATTTGGAAGAATGCATTTTAAAGCAAGGTAAAGAGCTCTATTCAGTATTGTATCTGTCTGAAAAAAGATCATAGCAGAAGCCTTATGTTTGCTTTATATTAGCTTACCAGTTCTTCTTATTAAAGTTTGACATTTATTTGAGCTTCAGAAGTGGGAGTAGTAAAACCAGCTACCCTGGTTAAACTTGTAACAGTGTGACAAATGTTCGGTCATACGTGCACCTTATACAACTCTCCAGCACATACGGCACAACTGTTTTACACAACGCACAAAACAACATAGTACTTGCTTAGAGAGGTGTGCTGCTATTTTTTATGCGTCGCCTTTTAACTTAAATTTTAAGTTTTCCGCAATATATATGTGTTATTATACCAAACGTTATGTTTTTTTTTCCGTCGAATAAGCACCTTCGAGACTAGCCACAAATCAGAAGCAACTAACCAAACACACCCTAAGTTTCGAAACTGGTCTCCGATTTAATGCAACTAACCAATTTCTAAGTTTCGAGACTGGTCTTCGATCTGAAACAAATTACTAAATACAAGCTGGAGTTCCGATCTAAAGCAACTAACCAAGCACAACCTGGAGTTTCGAGACTGGTCTTCGATCTGAAGCAGGGCCAGTCACCAATTCACAAACTTATCTTTGATCTCCGATCTAAAGTAACTAACAAACCACAAGCTGTAGTTTCGAGACACGTCTTCAAACTAAAGCAACTAACCAACCACAAGTTTTGGTTTTGAGACTGGTCTCTGATCTGAAGCAACTAACCAATCACAAGCTGAATTCTCGAAACCGGTCTCCGATCTAAATCTAAAATCCTAAAATTTCTCATTCACCAGTGAATGCAAAAATATATCAATTCAACCTTTAAATGAGTTAATACGAAAAAGGGAAACCTAGACTAGTGAATATGCCATATTGTATTCGATTCACTGCATTACATGTACCAATACTAGTCCGGGTGTATTGGTTGGTACATGCAATGCACATACATATGTAATGAATGCATATGTACCTTGCCATGCTCACCCACCCCCGCAACAGTATTTGCAAACTGTTACTCGGACAGAAACAAAAACCATAACATGGTTTGCTGAATTGTTAAGGAATGTCAGACCTGTTTTAAAACAATTCGTTCAAATTTGCATATTTAATGAACATATATGCAGTCGAAAGGAAATCACGTGGTATTTTGTACAATTATTGTGCGCATCTTCTGTTATAATTGGGTATATTTAAATGCAATCATTTCTATTGCTTTGGTATATATTTATTCGGTAGCTCGATAATAATAAAATATTGTTTAAATTTTCGCGATTGGTTATGTATAATCGCTTTTATGTAATCTTCATGTTGACACGCTGGGGTCAGGTGGGGGGGGGGGCGGGATCTGTAATAACTGGTTATCATTAGCCCCAGTATTGGTCCCAGCAGATATGTTGATCCTCTCTGGTACGCGTTTCACCACGAGACGATGTGAAGATATTGGTTCGATTCTAGTCCCGGCCATGTACATTTGCAAATTTTTCTTACTAGCACTTGTTTGAATATCTACGGCAATAACAAATCCCCAACCCCACACGAGCTAATTCTTAATTATAAAGAGATAATCAGTAAAAGACAATCACCAGTCACCCATTGAGATGATGACATTTATCAGACTATTTCAAAAATGTAGCGTGTGACACAGTTGGTTGCATGGGCGGATCAAGTGACCGTGGACTGCAAGGCTGGGCATGTATGTCATATAAAATACAATAGCTTGGTTACAGTAAAACGTTTTGTGTTATAGGTCGACCAAGCTCAATTGGCGATGTTTACAGTTATTCGGGTTAATGCAAATTTACGCGTTCAAAGTTCTATTTTGCCTTTTTATATCACATCGATCTGATAGCTCAGTGGTTAACGCGTCCGGTCGCCATAGGCCTAACTTTTTTCGACACGGGTTCGATTCACACTGACACACGGCTGTTAAGTAAATATTTTAGATTTATAATTTTAAGTTTTACTGCATTCATTTCAAAGTATTATATGTATTTTGCTTCATTTAATTTTATCGCGGAAATAATTATTGTGTAAAAATTAAAAAAAAAATGTAAACAAAAAACATGTTTCGATCATATAACAGCGTTGCTAAAATTGCCATTTTAAAGTGTTTAAATGACTGCGTCTTAGACCACTCGGCTAATTGTACAAGTATTGGGAGCCTTACGCTTTGTATTACACAACGATTAAAATATTATCTTTTGTTTATATGTAGCGTCAATGTAAATACGCCAATGTAAACATTGACAAATTATATAGGTCGACCGAGGTAAATTGGCGATGTTTACAATTATTAATAGAGTGTAAATACTGGTTTATGCAAATTAAGGATTTACTAGTATTATTTTGCAGGATCATATTATATCGCTTTGATAGCGCAGTGGTTAACGCGTTCGGTTAACAATGACATATCTTTCTTTTCAACACGGGTTCGAATCATTCACGGAATTCAGAGATACATTTCGATTTCCATGTTTTAAGTTTTATTGCAATTATTTCGTATCTTATATTTTTTGCTTCAATTTATATTATCACATCGATTAGCTCGAGGATCTCGAGGAAATAATTATTGTGTAAGCAGTTTAAAAAAAGTTATTAAAAAACTTGTTTCGAACCTACAACCTATCGTACCGTTTCTACCATTGCATTTCAACGGATTTTTATTCACTGCGTCTTAGACCACTCGGCTAATGGGGCGAGTGTTGGAATCGTTACGCTTTGTATTAAACAACGACTATTATATATGTCCATTGTTTACATGCAACGCCAATGTAAACACGCCAATGTCAACATTGCCAAATTACCTCTGTCCAATAATAGTTTTGCGTTGTTGTGTCGGTGTAAAAGAAGTCATTGTTATAAGTACGATTATATCACATGTCGGTCCCTTTGTGACAATGAGAGTGTGGGTTCGATCCCCGCCCTGGACCGGTTTAGCATTAAAATACAATTATAAGTTCTTATAATCTCCGGTTTCAATAATAACTCGAGTCTCATGTATGCACATACTTAAAATCATTATTTTATTAAATATCTAACCACCACCTTAATCTAGTCATTTCTTTAGGTTAATATAGATTTAAGACAGAAGTTTCAATAACCTTTGAGTTTCTCCTCAAATTCCTTCTTTTTCTTCATTTCATCAGATTGTTCTATTTCGTTCTTCTTTAGTTCTGCATGCCTGGTGATATCATCCGTCAGTTTGTGCTTGAGTCTATTCGCGTGCTCCTCCAGTTCCGTTTTCCTGACAGCTACAATCCTGTCAATCTCAGCGACAGAATCCGTCTGTAGTTTAGAGAAATGATCATTGATGTTTTCCAGGAGATCTCTGTGCTCCTCACTGAAGGTATCTCTGATGTTTTCTTTGAGTGCCTCGGTTATATCCTTCTCATGTATGGTGAGATCGTTTGTCTTTAACTGAAAGAAAGAAGAATGGAATGTTGTATGTGCGTTCGTTTTACCGAGTGGTCACCAATCACATGCAGTTGTTTCTCCTAGACCATGGCGCATTTATAAAGCCCACAACAGTATACGTTCAGATGTGAACAAACCAAAAATAAGCGTAAGCTTCTTATTTTATTATCTATCAGAATTTACAACACAATCCACAAAACAGGATCCATTTAGTGATGTGTGGCGCGGCCGCAAAAGCTGCTCTGTTGATATTATAGTTCACACGAAAAATAAACAAAAGAGTCTACAGGTCTCAAAAGCAATATTCCAATATTCAGCTACCATATCTATTTTAAATTGTATTTGAAACATGATCTTTAATTCATTTTTCTGAATGTTTGCAAAATAAAACATACCATTCTGAGTTTTCTGACAGCATCCTGCGCCGAAGGATCGTTCAGCAAGCAGGCAGGGTCACATAGAAGGTTGATGAGATCATCAATGTAGTCTCTGAGATCACTGTCAGACAGTAAGTGGTCCGGCGTGTGTCGAATTTCACGACCGACCTTCCGGGCCTTAACAATTACATGAACAATTGCATGAATATACAAGAATGTTTCTGAGCGGAAAATTGTTTCGTTATTATTCACAATGATATATACTTAAGGTGATATCATTTGTCACAATATACTGTTAAAGTAGGGGGGAGTGTGGTGACCTATTTTCATAAAATTCATGTTATTTAATAATTATAAATCTTCTTATAACTTCAGATATTAATTATAGGGCACATAAATGTTACAGGTCAATCAGGAATTATAAAAAAAAATAGAAATATGAAACAATTTTTCTCACTGAGTGTAGCCTTATCGCCGGGAGTCCAAACTTCCAAATTATCCACCATAGTATTAAACTACAGTCACAGGAAGGTTGTCTATATCAAGGTTAACAATGTCTTAGAATTTAGTTCAATAAACTGTACTAGAACAATAGTTATAAACAATGCAAACATTAATGTCAAATTTTCCTTTTGTAGTCACTGGGAGAAACATGTTTTGCTATTGTTCTAGTACAGTTTATTGAACTAAATTCTAAGACATTGTTAACCTTGATATAGACAACCTTCCTGTGACTGTAGTTTAATACTATGGTGGATAATTTGGAAGTTTTGACTCCCGGCAATAAGGCTACACTCAGTGAGAGAAATTGTTTCATATTTCTATTTTTTTATAATTCCTGATTGACCTGTAACATTTATATGCCCTATAATTGATATCAGAAGTAATAAGAAGATTTATAATTATTAAATAACATGAATTTTATGAAAATAGGTCAACACACTCCCCCTACTTTAACAGAATATTGTGACAAATGATACTACCATAAAGAAATATGAAACACAACTTCAACAAGAAATAGATTTCATGTTTAAAGAAGTTGCGTTTCTGATTTCTTCAAGTACATACAATATAGTAAAAGAAATTAAAAACTGAACTCCTCGGAAAACGAAACATATTTTGTGTTTAAAGAAGTTGCGTTTCTAATTTCTTTAAGTATATAAAATATATTGCATTATCGTTACATACTGAACACAGCTCGTTACTGACTTTCATTATGAGACACACGCTTCATGCAGAAAGGCTGACACCCTTAAAAATCTCTATGACAACACATTGTTTTCCCACGAAACTTCGTTAATTTGTGTTGTCATCTCAGTGTTTATGGTGGGCTTTGTACGAATTTTACATAATAAATAATGGTCTGAATAACGGTGTTATTTATTTTTCAGTAGGTAAACTCTTTCAGTCCTAGTCGTCAATTATCAGGTTTGATGTGTATGCCTTTAAGGCATCGCCACACTCCTCTCAATCCTATTCATCGATAAAATAAAAATCATTAAATCTCAGTAATGACAAAATGCCATTCAATGAAACTTTGCACAAATGAAGGTTACTAATGTATCTTTATTTTGCATACAGTAAGACAAAATAGAAAAGTAAAGAAACAAAGCTAGACCTAAAAATTCCTTGAATTCTATTTACATAAATTCACAAAAACTAGGCGATGCAGAACATAACTTTAAATTCCTTCGTGAGCGCAATGATACTGACAAGAAAATGTTGTGCATTTTGTTAAAAACGATCAACTATTAAAAGAGAAATCAGTGATTGTCATCAGTTTACGCGACCAGGAAATTGAAGGTCAAACACACTTTTACTAATATCTCGTAAAGTTTACAAAAGTAAATAATGAGGACACAATAAATTGTTGTCAGTATCATATTACTCATGTGGGCATTTAAAATGATGTTTTGTGTTCTTTAGTTTTTGTAAATTTATGTAAATAGAAGTTGAGGGAATTTTTAGATCTCGCTATTTTTCTTTACTTTTCTAATATGTCTTACCATCTGTAAAATAAAGATACATTAATAACATACACTTGTGCAAAGTTTCATTAAACAGCATTTTGCCGTTATTGAGATTTTGGTAATTTTCTTTTTATCGATGAATAGAATTGGGAGGAGTGTGGAAGGCCCTTAAAAACAATTCAGTCTGCGTTCTCTGCAAATTTGTTGAAAATACTCACGAACGCGTTTTATCTAAAGTAAACTTTGAATATTATAATGCTAATTGGCACCGTTTTCTGGACAACATAAATTGTTTAATTGAGCGTGTTTTATACAATTTTAATAAATGATTAAACATTTATTGAATAATTAAATAACTGGTACAGATAGCACGAGTCCGATGCATGAATAAAATTTCTATCTATCTTAAGTATACCTTTGTGCAGATATTAGGTTCCGTTGCCAAGTTGTCTTGTATTTGTGATGAAAAGGACAAGTTGTTGATGATCACAGACACGATCCCGTTGAAGTCTGTCTCTAAGAGAGATGTTGTGTGAGAATATCCGTCAGGTGGAAAATAACATTTTGCCACCTCAAATGCGTCGGTGCACCATTTTTGTGGAGTTGTATTTTTCCAGGACGGTCCCCTAAATCTATGGTCTTTGCATATCTCGTCCATGAGAATATTGCACACACCTCGAGAACAAAGTTGTTTGGGTCCAGAAACTATATGACTATGATTTCTACTTCTTGTACACGGAGGTAAGCTGTTGATCGTACAGTTGCACGTGTTGAGCACATTTGCTGCCGGTACAAGCTGCAGCAAGCGCCGGTGATGCCGATCAACCTCCGCACTGACAAAATCTGTCAAACCATCTTTGGTAAATAGGAGAGCCAGCGCCCCCTTCACCCAGTTTTGAAACTCTTTCTTTGTCAAAGTGGGAGCCAAGCCTGCCATTCCTTTATTTGGCTAGTTATCACTCGTGAACAAAAGTCTTCTTTAAATAACTAGAGTATATCTCGTAACATTTCAGGTCAGTTCAAATGTTTAATAGTACGTTCTAAGTTGTATGGATTCCAATATAGGTAACGTGTGTTCTTTTTGTATGATCACACGTATGTTATACACGTAGGATCTGACAAGAGGTGTCATGTAATACAAACACGTTATTAGAAGAGTTCAGGAAAATGGTTATTAAACGAGCATCTGGCGAGTGTAACAATAATTTCCTGAACGACTTTAATGTGTTTTATATAACATGACAATCAGTGTCAGATTCTTTTTGCCGCATGCTTCAAAGATTTTCAATAAGGCCTAAAATAAAATATTGTTTGTTTCCCCATCCACGACCGACCCGAAAAAATCTGCGCGACCCGTATCGCTAAAACATAAATGATATTTTTTATTTGATGAAAGAAAAATGCAATTATTTGGAATCTTCTTAATGAAGAAACCGGATGACTTGGTCTTTTGCAGAAAGGCATTCATCTACATGTATAAAACATGTTAACTTGGTACCTATTTAAATGTTAGAGTTTTGGTATTCTCCTTAGAGTTATAATTCCTCAATATGTGGTTTATTATACGAAAAAATTTCAAATATAAATATTTTGATCAATCTACCTACCCATACTTAATTGCTTGGCTCGGGATTGAAAAAAAGAATATTTTAAGTCTAGCCTAAGTGAAAAAATATGAGTGAAATAAAACCCGAACCAACAGGAAGTCACCCTGTCTAGGCAACGCTGTTAGAATGGCGCTGTATGGCAAAATATTCGTAATGTGTGTATTACATGGAGAACACGGGTAAGCATGGTTAGAATGGCGCTGTATGGCAAAATATTCGTAATGTGTGTATTACATGGAGAACACGGGTAAGCATGGTTAGAATGGCGCTGTATGGAAAATATTCGTAATGTGTGTATTACATGGAGAACACGGGTAAGCATGGTTAGAATGGCGCTGTATGGAAAATATTCGTAATGGGTGTATTACATGGCGAACACGGGTAAGCATGGTTAGAATGGCGCTGTATGGAAAATATTCGTAATGTGTGTATTACATGGAGAACACGGGTAAGCATGGTTAGAATGGCGCTGTATGGCAAAATATTCGTAATGTGTGTATTACATGGAGAACACGGGTAAGCATGGTTAGAATGGCGCTGTATGGTAAAATATTCGTAATGTGTGTATTACATGGAGAACACGGGTAAGCATGGTTAGAATGGCGCTGTATGGCAAAATATTCGTAATGTGTGTATTACATGGAGAACACGGGTAAGCATGGTTAGAATGGCGCTGTATGGTAAAATATTCGTAATGTGTGTATTACATGGAGAACACGGGTAAGCATGGTTAGAATGGCGCTGTATGGCAAAATATTCGTAATGTGTGTATTACATGGAGAACACGGGTAAGCATGGTTAGAATGGCGCTGTATGGCAAAATATTCGTAATGTGTGTATTACATGGAGAACACGGGTAAGCATGGTTAGAATGGCGCTGTATGGTAAAATATTCGTAATGTGTGTATTACATGGAGAACACGGGTAAGCATGGTTAGAATGGCGCTGTATGGCAAAATATTCGTAATGTGTGTATTACATGGAGAACACGGGTAAGCATGGTTAGAATGGCGCTGTATGGCAAAATATTCGTAATGTGTGTATTACATGGAGAACACGGGTAAGCATGGTTAGAATGGCGCTGTATGGCAAAATATTCGTAATGTGTGTATTACATGGAGAACACGGGTAAGCATGCGACAAAAAGTTGTTCATGTGATGGGCTTATGTATTTTCCGTCCACAAAGTTTATTGATGATAAATCGCTGTGTTGCTGATTTCATTATAGGATATCCTTCCTGAAATAAAGACTATTAATTGAAGATGTAGCTGCGTTAAGTTTATATGTTGCGTAGTTTAATAACAATTTATTTTATTTTTGATACGCAAAACAATAACACTAAAAAATATTAAACTTTTAAAAATCAATTGATTTCTCTAAAACTATTTCTATATAAAATTCACAATATTATTACCACGTATTATTTTATTTGTCAAAACATTCATACTTGCATCCTAATGAAGTTTTAGAAATGCCTGTTCACGTATTAGGACGAAAATATTAAGTGTTCAAAAATAAAAAAAAATATCATATAAACTGTAGAAACCACAAAGTAAAGGTGATGTGCATGCAATATTCTAACACAGTCAACGCAAGATTGGAAATATTCAAAGTCAGTCGTTGTTATAGTGTTGCTTACACAGTAACTTACACTCAAAACAGGTCCTTAAAAGTACAGACGTTAAACACTTCGACGAAACTCGCTCTTTTTTCAGTTATTTAGTTATTATATAGTGGTACATTTAATATAAACTGAGACATTGAACTATTCCATTATGAACTGTGATTAGGAAGCTAAAAGACAAGAATTGCTTTCTCTAGAACCATTTCCATTCACTCCATACATTCCTTTAACATTTGGTGTATAAACAACAAAATTTCATATTATAAAATTAAATATGAAAACATGCAATGATGCATTTGATTCTTTTTTTTAAAAGCATCTCTTACATGATTCAAAGAATGGAACAAAGAGCAGGACTTATTAGTATATGAAAACCTTCGGTGAAGGGACGGACGGAATGATGCGGCGTCCTCGAAGAAGACAAGGATGAAAAATTCTTACAATGAAAATCGAAATAGAGTCCTTTTACCTAAAATTTCGAGGCGGACAATGCTGACAGATCCAAACTGTTTAATTTTACCGGCCTTCACCGCCAGTTTTCTTCTTTCAGGTGGACCTGTCTAGGATCCGCCGCTGGTTTAATTCTTAGAACAAATATAACAGCAAGTAAAATATAAAGATATACGTACCGATGATGATATGCTGCGCCGACAACACCTAATTCCTCATACGTTATAAAACTAGGTAAATAAACAATACCTCACACTATTCTGCTATGCAGTTTCATCACATGATAAGTCATGTGTGGTTCAAACATGTCAGAATCCTTACATATTGTGTTTTCCTTGTTGTGCACACGTTCCTTGCTTATCACAAAAACAACACAAACACTTGTAATTGTCTGTCTTCCTTTATTTATTCTTAATATTTAGTTTTATTTGTTCAACATGTTCAATATTCTACAATGATCAATAATGATGCGCACATTGTATCATTGCTACAATGTATTTAAGAAACTGAAACACTCTGCGCATGATTTTAAAGAAACCCCGCCTCTCGTCAATTTGACTGTTACACTGCGCATGTCCCTACTTCACAGATAACGACTGTGTAAGGGTCAACTCGTCAATCAACCCACGTACTAAACAAATTTAAGCTTAACCAAATTGCTAGTCGGACCAGATAGGTTTATGTGACAAAGTAGTTCAAGACCTTTGTATCTGTGCTTTTTATAGGCTTAATGTTGTATAGGTCTTTGTCTATTTTTTCATATTCAGAACGTGTTAACGGTAAATACGTGTATTGGAGCGGAGGTAGAACATGAACAATCAGTTTCAATAATTTATCTTTCGTATTGTACCTAGTCTTTTATGTCAGATAGAAGCTACACAACATTAGTGTTCGTTTCCGACAGTAGGAAAATTCTTGTATATAAGCCACATTTTTCTCACATTTAAATAAGTTTCACAATCATTACGTGATACCTTAATAAAAACCGACAGTAGTTTTTCATCTTTTCATGAATGTGTACACAATACAGCGCAAATATGTATTAACATTTTAGCGTGAAGAACACTCAACTTTGTACAGAGGCCTTTGCATATACCAAAAAAATCATCAACTTTTCGTGTTACGCAGATGCCAGGATTATGAATATTCCTGTAGCTAAATAGTTCTGATATAAATCGACTATGTGATTGATTGATCAGGCTGCCTTAACAGTTAAATGTCGTTGTTATTTAAACAATATTTGTATGATTTTAAGCAATTTGCTTTACTTCAATGTTCAAAAATTATTGCCAGCGTTTACCTCTTATGCGTCATCTTGCATTTTGCATTGTTTTGACGAAATACATTGTCCATCTGAGATGCGTAAACGTCATTTATTAAAGAAAAATATTTCGCACAAAACTCATTATTAAAAGAACAACGTGTGCAACAACGTTCGACGGACCGTCTTTAGTGTGCGATGGCGAGGGACGGTAATGTGCAAACACAGAATTTAATGTACTAGTACATACAGACACTACAGCAGCTCTGGAGACTCTTGGAAAAATAAACATAATTAAAAACGGTCCGCACGCGTGCCACTTCTAGGTAGGTCTTAAAGCACAAAGTGAAATGCTATACTATTTACATATTTCCTTCTTGCACATTTACGGGCAAAAAGATGTAAACGTCCAGTGGTACAGTGGTACAGCGCTCGCTTAGGGATCGAGGGGTCCCAGGTTCGAGCCCCAGTCCGGCCGCTAATTTCATTGAGCAAGCAATTAAGCATCAATTGCTTCTTCCCACCAAGGTGTTTACATGGCTACCTGGGTACCTGTGAGGAATATAAGCCAATGTTCCGTGGATGACTTATATCCAGTGATCTTGAGGGGGCGGGGGTGGGTAAATGTTAAAGCTATGACGGATATCAGTTGAAACATTACCTGTAGTGTGAACTGGACGTCAGCCATTCAACTTCATTTTCGGTGTTTTGATCATGATGATAAAAACGTATTAAAGTCAGAAATAGTATTCCTAAAAATTACTAATCATGCTTACTCACTTTAACGTGAGTAAATTAATTATTTACTTATCTCATAATACGTAAACAACACAAACAAAACCTAGGATTAGGTCGTTGTATTCAGCGGTAACATCTAGGTCGTTGTATTCAGCGGTAATATACATTAAATTTTTCAAATGTCTGTATAGTCCTATTACAAGTAGCTCAAAAACTGTCCAAACAGAGGTAAAATCAGTGGGCCTGTACTGCGCGAACCGTCCGAATGAAAGGCTGAGATCAGTAGCTCTGGCTATTTAGCTGTCGAGCAGACGAACGGAAAACATTCAACACATCTGGATAGAGCTTCATCTAATAGTACCACCCGAACCTGAAACTAGTGAATGGCCTTAAAATATCCATATTTCTTACATGATAAATAAATATATTGTTTATGACTAAGAGAAAACACCAAACTCGAAACACCTGAAACAAAAATAAACACTTTAATAACACCCATATAATTGCGATTTATTCTCTGAAAGTTCTGTTAAACATCGACAGCCATCCAAAAAATATTTACAACCTATAGGGCGGGTGGGTGGGTGCCGACATGTTTACCGCTGAATAGAAACGCCTCGAATGGTGTTCACAGATAAAACCAACACTTAAGGTTCCGCAAAGATTGCAAATGGCGAAAAGTGGCTAAATTTTCAAAATTGAATTTTGGGGGAAATAAATACTTATTGCCACCTAGATGTTAGTAAATAAATGTATTCAGCTATGGATGTAGTAAATGTTTGCAAGCTTAATTTAGTCTAATTCATGTTCTAATTACTAAGCACATACTAAAACAAAAGAAAAACCGTTTGCATGAGAACTCTGAAATTCATGAACAATATACCAAAGCAACTCGTACCTGAAATAAGTATATGCTGGTCTACAATGTTTTGTGCCAATTCGTCAAAATAATGTTAGGGTTTTCAAGAAATTCAATGAAATCTTACTTCCTGGTTCAAAGTGAAAGTATTCGATGGAGAGCTCATTTTAAACACAACATGTCTTTTTTCGATGTACTGAATATAACTTTAAAAATAGACGCCTAAAAAATCAAATTAGTCTCCTGACTCAATACCATAAATTTTAAACTGAGAATGGAGGGCTCACGCACATAATAGGTTGAAATAAAAACTAAGCTGGTCTCCGATCTCAGTTTTATAATAGTGTGCATTGATTTCGTTTCAACAGATTTCTTGATATTTCAACAATAAGGGATTGTCAGAGTGTTAACAAGCTAACATCCGGTTTACGAGTGACTACTTGTTTTACTTCTCAACAACGTATTGTTAAATACGAAACTGTTCCTTGTTTATAAGACCGAATTAAGGACATGGACACTTGCATACTTAAACTTTAAATTTCCTTGACTAATTGTTCATCAAGATCTCCGCTCTCTCCATTTCAAGCGTTCTTAAGGTAAGAGGGGCCTAAATAATGTTATTATTATTCCTTAAATAAGCTTTTCCATAGTGATTAACATCATATAGCAAATGTAAAAATGAAATATGAAACAATTCCACCATCCCATTTTGGAAAAAATCGCATATGAATAGGGTGACCCCCTCGCCTCGTCCCAGGTCTATTTTTTACAAGTGGTTATTGCTAAAAAATCTTATTTTCGGACTAAAAACTATAATATATTTTAGCACCAATGGTGTTACTTGTTAGGCATAAGATTGAACATTTAAATGAAACTATTTATATTACTTAATTACTAACATTTAGATTATTTTACTTTGAAAATACATCTGTACCCCCTCGGAAAATTTCCTTGACACAAAAACATACACACACTTTCAGAGTCTCTAAAAAAATTAATCATACCAGTGCATTTATAAAATGCATATCAAAATTTGCTACATACATATACCAATCATATTGCAAATTATTACAGACTTTCACGCTTTGGGATAACAGACTTTTGGCAAATATTTTTTATTTAAAACAATATAAGTTACTTTTTGTAAAAAATGTTTCTTCTTTGAAGAAATTGATAACAATATTTTAGAGTAATGTAAAAAATAATGATTAAAAATGTTTGCTACAATCAATTCCGATTAGTACCGGAGAACGTTTTGGCTACTGCCGAAGACATTTCCGAACTCGACGTCGCCAAACATCGCCGTTTCAGACAGGATTGTCTATTTAGGCCCCTCTTACCTTAAGCTCAGAAAGGCATTTACATTATATTCTTTTAAACAAATGATGGCGTAAATAACACCCAGGCGCTTTTTTATAACGGAAAGGTCTCCATCCAGATGTGTTCGCTGAAATAAAGCTAATGCTAAAATATTATAGAAAATAAACAAGGAAGTGTCTCAGGGTCCGGACCTCTAGACTTTTGGTCTAGAGGTCCGGACCCGGAGACAACCCATATAGAGTTGTCTCGGGGTCCGGGAAAATTATTGTTATAGATATTATGCAGTTGTTGTGATATTTTCTAACAAATGTTATTATTTATCATCTTATTCATTAAAAATGTAATTTAGGCATTAAAAAGTTACATATAAGAATATTAATTCAGTTTTGAAAGACCGATAATTCGTCGTTTTTTGCTCGTGGAAAGTGTAACCAACGGCACTCTCCAAATGCGACCTACAGAACTTAAATAAATGAATGTTTGTTGCCTTTCATCTGTATTATTCATCTTAACTTTTTCTATTCCTCTTTTGTTATTGTATTGTTATAATAAATAGACATGTTTAGCTTTAAATAAATAATTGTAAATTGTAAATTGGAGACACTTCCAGTTAAAGTTTGCAACGAAGTATATAGTTTTCAAAAAGTTGTGACTATCCACCTATAAGTCGTAATAAGATGATTTTCTTAATCGTCCTTCTAGCAAATAGATAGAACAAGCAAATGTGAAAATCTGACTTGAGTGTTCGCCGTCGATAACTGGACTGCTTAAGTGAATGTCGTCTGCTGTGAGTGTTCTACGTGAACTTCTACAGATCTACAATCCCCTGCAGAATGATACAATTCAAGAATCAATTCACACTTTGATGTACCACAATTGATACAAGAAGTTAAAACATGTGTATACCAATAGATAAGAAGACATTTCCGTAGCTACTTTAATAAGTGGCTAATTTGTAACTTTTAATAACCACAAAAAAGATATATAACCACTCCCAGCATTTGTCCTCGGCTCAAAATGTTATCAATGGCTTCTGGGAAAATCATTCTTTACCCAGAAGTTTGCTGACCTTGTCGTTTGATTTTGTACACGGCAAAATGGACAGAAAGGAAATACATTTATCAAAAATGCATTTACTTTCCGGGGGCGACTGCTCCAAAATCCTTCACCATTAGAGAAGTATATTTCCTCATTTTGCCATTTAATCAAGCTATTTGTTGGTGGTGGTTTGTACTTTTGCTCCACGGATACTCTTATTTTAAGATGGGCCTCTAGTCTAGATTTAGATCAACCGTACACTGTTAATACGCTTTATACGATTCTCAATTAAAAAATTAATATTGATTCTAACAGCCGACAATACACTGTATCCTGATTACAAGAAGGCGCGGTTGTGGCGAATATCTGGATCTACACCGGTCGCCTATGGAATAAAAGCCACATCCTATGGCCTATACGGTAATGGTGTTTCGCATCACTATATGAACAATAGTTCAGTTATATACCGGCGGTCTGCTCACCTAATGCGTTTGTCGAGATTGATATCTGTACAATCACACTTCACTGAACAACTTTGGTTTCTAAGGTAATCGCCGAAGGACTCGGCGTACTGACAAAGAAGGAGAAATGGCGCCCGTATCGCTAGAACGAATAATATTATATTTTCCAAGCACTGACTTTTATTATTATACTACCTGTTATTTCATGCTGCCACACTGCAATTTTCATACTGCCTGGCTGCCTATTGCCATCTTAACGATGTCAGATTGTCTGGCGATCTTCATGCTGCCTGGCTGCCTACTGCCATCTTAACACTGCCAGATTGTCAGGCTATTTTTACCCTGCCTACTGCCATCTTAGCGATGCTTGGCTGTCAGGCTATCTTCACGCTGCCTGGCTGCCTACTGCCATCTTAGCGATGCTTGGCTGTCAGGCTATCTTCACGCTGCCTGGCTGCCTACTGCCATCTTAGCGATGCCTGGCTGTCAGGCTATCTTCACGCTGCCTGGCTGCCTACTGCCATATTAGCGATGCCTGGCTGTCAGGCTATCTTCACGCTGCCTGGCTGCCTACTGCCATCTTAGCGATGTCTGGCTGTCAGGCTATCTTCACGCTGCCTGGCTGCCTACTGCCATCTTATCGATGCCTGATTGTCAGGCTATCTTCACGCTGCCTGGCTGCCTACTGCCATCTTAGCGATGCCTGGCTGTCAGGCTATCTTCACGCTGCCTGGCTGCCTACTGCCATCTTAGCGATGCCTGACTGTCAGGCTATCTTCACGCTGCCTGGCTGCCTACTGCAATCTTAGCGATGCCAGATTGTCAGGCTATCTTCACGCTGCCTGGCTGTCAGGCTTCCATCTTTATGCCTCCTGGAGACCAAATACGCTGCCAAAATAGAAGCTGATAATGAACGAAACTGATAAAATATATCCTACGATTTTATTATCGAGAAAAAGAGCATCCCAACACTTCAAAAATCTGCATATCTTGCGATTTTTTAATAAAATGATTTTAGATTGTTGATGATGATAACATCATCATCTTCATCACCGACTTTTTTAAAAAAGGATTATCATTATAGGTTAAAGCCAGTCATGCTGCACATTTTCTCACCGTGTAATATTTGGCGAACAACGTGGGACCTGAATACCTATTATGTTAGACCAGTATCGCTTTGGGTAGTGTTCTATCACTGAGGAAATGTTCTGCATTTGCACGTTTATGTCTGCGAAACGCAATTTTTTCAGCTATTTCAAGTCATCGTAAGAATCAATAGAATCCTAACAGCGAGCCAACAGTTACTTTTTTCAAGACATTCATTTAGGAACTAATGTCACAACTTTCTTTGGAGACTTTATTCAAACACTTTCCTTCATGTTGTCTTTGTCGATCATGGTGTTTCATTGTGTTTTACTTGCGGTTGCTTAGCTTTTATACAGAAGATTTTTCAGCAGTTTTGACCGATTTCAGTGTACATGTATCCTCTCTAGAAAAAATACGACCGATTGTGTTAATTTTGTTTTTACCCTCACCTCTGTTAAATTCCGTTGGTTTATTAAAGCACGAGATGATTTTAATGGCAATTTCACAAACAATATGGAAATGATGCATCTTTTCATGCAAGATGTTTCAAAGTTATTAAAGCACGAAGTGATTATAATGGCAATTTCACAAACAATCTGGAAAGATGTTTTCAAATTTGAAGAGAGAGTGTTTTCCAATCTATGCGTAGAAATGAAAATGTTATGATCGGTGAAGTTAGAACAGTGGTTGAGTATATATTATCGTCGTAAAATAAGTAATAATTCTGTCATCATCATCAGCAGCAGCATTATCATCAAAAAATCGAAACAACAACTCGGCATTAGCAACAAAATAATCCATTTAGTACAGAAATCTAAAGATTTTACAAACGTTTGTCCGCAATATAAATTTACGTATACTACTTAAAATTTGATAAGGACCACTTAGAAGATTGCGTTTATTTCTCACAGAAGTTTGAAATATTTGCTGCGATTCTGAAAATGTGTTTATTTGGCATCAGCTTTGTGCCAGGTATGTCTTTAGAATGATCTAAGTGTTCAAAAATCACTCATCTTAATTTGACCATTCAAGAGATATAAGAAATAAAAAGCGATCCCTATCAAATTTTGAGTATTATGTTATTGGTTCAAGAGAATGTTCTTTACTTCTGATGTCAAAGTAAAACATGTTTTACTGAAATGATTATGCAAACTAATGCTAACTAATGGACCTGTACAGTATAATATATTTCTCAATCAATGTGTCTCCGCATGGAAAGTAGGCGAAAGCCGCCATTAAGAAGATCATGTACAGTAAAGATAAATCAATTAAGAGAACAATAAAAATGTATTCGAATGTTGGTAATAAACCATAGCAAGCACGTATACTTAATATACACTGTTATTATTAAAAGTGGACCACTACTTAATTCTTATTAGTTTCATAAATACGGCGTAACTGGTCAACATCAATTAAATGTGTTTTGTTTCTCACTTCTAAACCCACATAGACTACACAGAAGAAATATTGAAGCCTCTGTCTTTACTCGGTTGCGCAACCAGGTAAGTTATTCAAGGCTTAACTGGTGAGAAAACTCCCCTATTTGCTGTAAAGTAATAGCGTTAATCGTATTAAATGTTGGCGATTTCCTCGCATAACTAAACAAGTTCAAAACAAGAATTGTTTTTAATGTTTACTGTAACAGGAAGTGTAATAACGTTTTGCAATAGTTAATTAATTCTGAGTATCCACATTTAAATGTGTAAGTCACAGCGAGATGATATTCTTACAACATAATAAATTAAAGGGCATCATACACACTTTATTTAACTTCCTTGCTTTGCTGTGTGTATATCTTAAAGATAAGGGTTGAGGGTTATAAAACTTAGAATGGAAAGCATTTTCAAATCTCAAGCATCTAATTGGCTGAAATGGAAACTGGTCGCCATTTCAGCCAACCAGATGCTTGAGATTTAAGAATGATTTTCATGCTCAGTTTTATAACCTTGTGCAAAGAAAATTGTGGTGTACTTAATGTGCAATTGAAGATTCTTAAACAACTAATGTTGTGAGTGTTACAAGTACATTTTGAGGAAAATACTCAAGCTCTATCAAACTTGTCATTGGCAAACAATAGTATTTCAATTATGAAACTACTTAAATGAAGTACCTATCTTACAGAAAGAAGAGCTGTGTATTTAAATAGATATGACTTTTCGAAACAGCTTCACTAAGTGGTCCACAGCGAACATTTAGTTGTATTATACATTAATATTTACCCTCCCGGTCTATCAAGGCAATAATTGGAAAACCATTGTTAGATACATTTCGAAAGAAACAAGTTTCGAACCACAGTTCTCAAACACACACATTTTATTCGAGGTTTCACAGGTATAAACCCCCACCCTTTTTACAAGTGATAGTGTCCCTAGCTGGGAGCGAACCCGCACCGTCACGGCGACAGCGCCTAGCTCTGCAAATCCTGCGACGCAACCAACTGAGCTAACCGGGACAACGCCAAAAACGTTCATCGGATAGCCCTGATATACGTAACAATCACTGCATGACATCGGTAACGGGTCGATTTACTGATACCAATACTGACTAAATATACGGATATACGGGGAGACTTTTTACGGCCGCCACATTGCACAAATAGCGCTACTGTCAATTTCAAATGAAAGAGCCTCTAGCTGGGAGCGAACCCGCTCCGTCACGGCGACAGCGATTAGCCCTGCAATTCCTGCGACGCAACCAACTAAGCTAACCGGGACAACGCCAAAAACGTTGGTCGGATTGCCCGGATATACGGAACGATCACTACGGAACGATCGGTAACGGGTCGATTTACTGATAACAGTACTGACTTAATGTACGGGGAGCCTTTTTACGGCCGCCACACTGCAAAAATAGCGCTACTGTGGATTTCAAATGATAGTTTCTCTAGCTGGTAGCGAACGCGCACCGTCACGGCAGCAGGAGAATTTACGTAGATAAAAAATAATAATGTTTACATGTTTTAACCTAACGTAAACAACGACCAAACATAACGTCGTTGACGTTACGTTCAAACTATGTAAACATTATACATGTGTAATTGTTTCCTCTATGTAAATGATCATTGTTAGATAGTTCTCTGAAATGTTAAAAGCAAATGCAAGATCAGGCCAGAATCTGAACCGAAATTCTGTTATTGTTAGATTTTACAACGGGATTTTTAAAATTTAGTTCTTGTGGCTAGTTGTTGTTGTGAGTAATAAAGTTAATATACAAAGTTTCAAGTCAGTGTATGACGTTTCATAGGTTTGCTATCACAGGTAGTCAGCAAGTGACTTCCTGACTTCCTCGGAAGGTTGTAGCACCGCTCGGAAATATAACCGGCATGTCCTTGAACGTAAGTATTGTGCTGTACCAACAGATCTAGTCAATACATTAAGGAAAGCTACAGCTTTTGAACTGGTGAGTTTCGAAATGAGTTCGCTTCTTCTTAATCAATGTAAAATAAATATCTAAATCAGGTTTCTGATATTATGTACACACAACAATATTTTCAGGTCACCAGTGGCCAGAAAATTTACAAAACATCTTGGATTAACAAAAATTGTAATTTGTGGTAATTTTGAGCACATGTCAAGCCGTTTTATTTAAGGACCAGTAGCCCTAGGGGAAAAATAAGGCACGCAATAGTGATAATTTGGGGTACTTGTGGGAACAGGCCGCTTATACTTTTCATGATGATCAGACAGGTGTTTACAATTTCAGAGACCAACTTTCAAACTAACCCAAGATGATGAAATACATACAATTATTAATATAATGTTTCATTTAAGATAACCACCGAGCAGAGTGCCAGGCAAAACGAGTAGCGGAAGCCAAAGAATTTACAGAAAGCGAGAAATCGTCATAATTATAACCTGGTGAAACTTGTGGGAACAAACCGGTCTTTATAAAAACTAGTCACCAGAGACTTTAACACGGTGACGAATCAGGACGGTGCCTCGTTGTGCGAATTGCGTTTCGTGTTGCCTTGTTGTCCCTTACAACGGCGCCGCGACGTTACTATCTCACGATGTGATCAACTTCGGGACAAAAAACTTGCTTTTTTACAATGTAAGAAGAACAAATCTCAATGTCACGGAACTTCAACGATGTTAATTGTTGCTGCACATGTCATTTCAGGTCAATAAATTTCGTGGTTGTCCTGTAAAGTAGAAAACAGATAGTCACTACTTCACAAAACGCATTGGGTCTCGCCGAAATTGTCGAATTTTACTGTTAATGTTATAGCTTTTATGATTTGGAGTTGTTATAATAAAATTAAAGTCTGTACTCTGTCAGCAAGTTAGCAAAAATTAGTGGTTGGCGCATTAAACACTGGTTTATTCATTCAGAAAGACCAACGCTTGTTTTATCTCAGAAACGGCGCCTGTTGATGAAGAAGCTGTTTCATTGATATTCAGACAACGGTGGCCTATGTGTCTAAAATACAAAGGCACGTTTTTTCTTCGATATATTTGTACCTGGTTCGATAACGCCAAAAAATGATCATTCTGATTTTTAAATATTTAACTGGAAGAATAAGTTCAGGGGCAGTTTCAGCGGGGGCCCCAGAGACACGTGCCCCCACCCACCTCCCGGCGCGGACACTGATTAAAGTGGCAGTTTAGTGGTATACATATTTCATGTTAAGCATAAATTCAGTTTTTAAGTGCCGTGAGGTCTGATATCGCTTTGAAATAATTTCTTTGAATCTCGAAATTTCATTTTTATGAGCAACAAATAATGAACATTAAACAATATAAGCATCAAATAAAAATAAGACTGCAGCTTTATCTGCCTACGATTATAACTCTTATTCGGTATATTTATGTATGACACCAGCAGATTACAAGGCAGTAGCCTGTGGCAATGTTGTGTGTTTTTTTTTAAATCGCACATTTCGCATCCAGTTGAGCAGAGGACGGGTGTAAGTGATAAAATCTCAGACCTGTCTAATGTTTTACTTGGTTTGAGCGCACATGCTGCGCATCAATTGGCGTTGTGAAATTTTTTTCGTACTTTTGGTTCTTAATTTTTATTTGCAAAATATGAAAGATGACAACATAGGAAATTATTATCCAGCTTTCAGAATGAAAAGCGTTGAGCTCGACGGGGGAGTTCGCGGTTCTTCAATGAAAAAAATCACAACAAAAACTCAATTTACTCCCTTTACAAAAAGCTGGGTTAAATACTTTAACCCAGTAAAAAGATTCCATCTTTAATATTGTACCGTTTTAAGTCGAGTTAAACAACTAAAATGGCCAACCAAATGCATATGTGTACCAGTTTTCTCCATGGTAAAATTTTAACATTTATGTTTAACATTATCGTATTTACTCATTATCGATCAAACTGAATTGAACGGGATTGCGTTTTATACACCTGAAATGCGTTAATCCAATCGTCGGTTTCCAGTTTGCCTCATTCTGATTTGATACGCACTTAAGAAATGCGGTTCGCTGGTTAAAAGGGCCTTATCTAAAGAAGCACATGACACCTGTTTTTTGTAGTTTTCTGTTTCTTTAGTTTAAAGATACTAGTGTGAATTTTGCAACCGAGGTGACTTTTTCTTTGTAAAATGATGTACAGTCTTGCATAAAAGCGACCACAAGAAGGAGATGCAGAATTAAATTCAGTACCGCCTCAGAATCTAAAATAGCAGAATCCAAATCATACGTCTCCGCATTTTAACAACAATACTGTAAATGGTTTTGGAACAATAAGGAACCGGTGCCATGTATCAACAGGGACCGTTCCTTTATAACATTTTTAGAACACTTTTAAATTGATAAACCACATTAATCATGTTTCAATTTCAAGACTGTTTTACACTAGTGAACCATCGAAAATGAAATGGACGGGTCCAGTGTGTAAAATCGTTAAAACCTTCCTTGTAAATTGCTCACAACAAAATTTAATACAAGTTGGGTCACTACACATCGACGAAAAACAAGCTTTTCTGAAGCAATCCATAGTATTTTGCTATCTTTAGTACTTGAAACTGCTAAAGAAAACGATTACATGTTCCGTCACATTTTTCTTTTAAATCAAAGTAACGAAGGTAAAAAGAAATTGATGATTTTGCAATAAATGTTTGATACAATTTTGATAAAAAGCTAACGAGGCGCCGTTGTACGAGTCAACAAGGCAACACGAAACGCAATTCGCACAACAAGGCACCGTCCTGATTCGTCACCGTGTTTAAAGAACACATAGGAAGTGTACATGTGGAAGTGAACACCTGATGCACTTGTGGGAACAAACCTGCGGTCTTTTTGAGAACCAGTAACCAGAGCCTTAAAAGAACACATAGGAAGTGTGGTGGTGAACACCTCTTGTCTTTAAAGAACCTAGAAGCTCGATTTGTTTCTTTAATATATGTGCTAATTTGACTCCAGGGGCTTTGGTCTCGGTAAGACCATTGAGTTCTCGCCCCGTTGGCTTTTCAATGCTATTAGCTTCTTATATTTTATATGACTTGTTTGTGTGCTTTTGCATGCAACATTGTTAAGCTGATGTGTGGGTTGGAATTAGTTCACCAAGACAACTTGTATTTTTTTGTTGATATGAGAACCTGTTGGGCCAAGTGTGTTGTTGAACACTCTAGAACCTGGTTTAAACCCTCAGTGGTAAATTGTTTTACCACTCTCCGTTCCAAGGCGTAACCTAGAGGATTCTCTATTTCGTTAATTGTTTGTGCTATCTTTTTTAAATTATTATTGTTATAAACACATACTCTCTTTCCCTCTCTTCTTTTTTGCTGCGTGGGGAGGCTGTGTTTTCTGAGTGTGGCTATTCCTGATATGCATATTTCATTTTTTGTGGAAACAAACCGCTTTATATCAGGACCAGTAGCAAGAGAATTTACTGGACACATAGGACGCAATATAATGATAGTATGGACTGCGTTTGTGACTATCCGGCTCACAATCACAGGTTTATTGTGAGGTAATACTTGTGGGAATATGGCGGTACACATTGGAAACATTAGCAGCTTACTTCATGGAGAAAACGAAATGACGACACATTTACCACCAGTGTCAGTTGTTAATCAAACCATATATTTGCAAACTATTTTAGTCTCTCTAAACTTTACCGGCAATCAAAAACTCCGCTCCGAACCCTAATGGTAGACGTCTCATTTAACCACACCCCGGTAATACAGCTTTATAGTACTTAACATCACCTTCGTCGAATTTGATATTTCCAACAACATTTAGTTATAATATGTAGAGTCGTGTACTAAATAATCGTGTTTATAAAACGATTTCAAGAAAAATTAAGCAACATTTTTATAAAAGGATCGTTTAAAAATGGGTGTCAATATAAAAAGACAATGCTGCTCTGAACTGTGTATAAAATTCATTCTAAAACAAAAGGATATCAATGTTGCTGCATTCTGTCACATTTTGGCAAATAGATTGTCAATTCGTTACAAAAACACTTTAATTATAGTACACCAGACAGATTATCTGTTAGTTTGCAACAAAGGTTAATTATTCATGGGCTTCAGTAAAGTTCATATTGGTTGACACAATTACATCTTCAATGTCATCTTTTACTACAAAAATTATAGAAATAACATTTGCAAACGGAACCCTCAAACAAGTATTAACACTGATGCAATGTAAATGTCTCATAGCTGAAGACTGTGATTAAAGGGAAACAGAGACCTTTGCGAAAAGTATATGTACACATAGTGGATATACCATTGCTCTCCCCTGTTTATGATCCTTAAAATCTGCTATTGTGTTGGTTTAAATTGGAGAAAACCGTTTCCTTTCTGGGATGACGGAATGCTCGGACGTCAATAAAAAAGTTTTGCTCTTCCGGCATAATACAATTTAATACATAGAGTAACGTTATATTCTTTAATTCAATTATTTATAGTAAGACTTTACAAACATCAGACCATGCAACGGCTTTCCTTGGTGTCTTTATTCAACACATTCCTTGTAGATTTGTTGGTGGTGATGTGTCGTTTTGCTCCATTGATATGCCTTTTTCACATTCCTGGATAAGGCGTGCAGTGTAGATTTAGTTCAACCGACTCATTTGTGTCGACTGCTTTGTATCTAAACTGTTCACTTCTCGGTCAAGAATATCCTAATGATTTTAATCAAAGCGCTGAAAGCGTTGAAAGACTGGCGCGCTGGTTGAATCGAACATGACCTGCACAGATATCATTACTGTAATCATATGAAACTATGTGTGATTTTTTCGTTAAACTTTGTGACAGTTACTATCATCAACATTAGCAAATAATTCAGTATATTCAGGGATTTCAATAGATGCAGGTACTTGTATTTTGATGCAAGGAAATTAGGGTTTCCACTTTTTCACCTGAATCTAAGGTTGGGGGTCTTTTTGATGCAGACGCATATGATTAGTGGTTAAATTTTGCTAGAATAACGATGATCAGGCTCCGCCACAACTGAGTAGTGTCAACAATGAAATGCACAAGGCTCACGTACCTTAAGAGACTGAAACAGTTACAATCTTAATTTTTATGTCGATCGCAACAATGCATTAACAAAAATATTCGCCAACTTACTAACGGTCTCCCCATGATTTTTTGAAGCGTTGTCGCTGGACTGTTCGTGGATTTAAGCTCGCGAAACTTTATTTTTTTAACTATAACTTTATACAGTTTTATATTTGTACCAGAATTTACTGCAAAAACTGTATATAGTACATAGATGTTTTTTTTTATCTCTTTAGAGCCAAGAAAAGGTACAAAGTTAAAAAACATAAATAATGTGAAACAATGTGTAAACAGTATGTCAACATGTGTTTTAATAACATAAACTGATCTGATCTCATCAAGTTACAATGTCAACTATATACTCAGTATAGTTAGTTTTCCACCTTCATTGTCACACATATCAAATTCAGTGTTTCATTACAACTGACAGAATTAGGATTAAACTTTCAGAATCCTCTTTTTTCTTGAACCCAAGTTCTGATTTCCTTATTATAATCAAACTTCAGTACATCAGGACCTTCCATGGATATCATTGACAATGAATTTAATGTTGAATTGTTAAGCCTGCTTCTAAGCTTTGTCTTCTCTCTTGACAAGGTGGAAAAAAAACCACTCACAATCTGAAATTAAATTTATTTACGATACCAGTAAACATATAGACAGCTTCACATATATAAAAATAATATCATAATAGGTATTCAGTTAACACAAACATGTATAATAAATTATGTAGTGCACCCCTAGAACCTGGTTTAAACCCCTAGTAGCAAATTATTTTGCCACTGACTGTTCCAAGGCGCTAACCCATACGGTTAACCTTCTTTGTTAAACAATCAACAAACAAATCATTTATTTTCCTCTCTTCTTTTTGCTGCGGGGGAGGCTGTGTTTTATTAGTGTGGCGATTCCTGATATGCATATTTCCCTTTTTATATATAGTAGCATGAAATTGAGTTATTTTATTTATTTAATGCAAGTCACAAGGCTAAGTAAATGTATATTAAAAAAAACATGGTCAACTTCTTGCAACCAGGAGTAGACTTTCTTCCACTTAGTATCGACACATGACTGGATCGAACTGGCTATTCGAGGTAGCCGGCGTTGATTCAGTGTCTCGGCATATTGAGGTACCGCGTCCGGCGTCGGAGTAATTTCACGACGTGAAAGGGTACTTGGCGTCGTCAGAGTCGCTCTTGAAGGGCTATCCGGAATAATCTCGATCTCATTTCTAGAATTTTGAAGTTCAGAATGCCCGATGGAGTTGGCATCAGCATCACAAGGCCGGTTTCTCTTGAATAAAGATAGAATTGACGAGTCGTCGTTCTTTCCCGCATGCATACTTGAAAATGTGTGAGACGAAAATGAACTGATCGTTACGATGATAGCGCAGTAAAATGCCACAGAATGTATTTCTTTTGCAATTTAAGTTCTAACTGCAACTTGCCAATAGATTTGCTTAAAACAAATCCATTATCGCACAATTATTTTCATACATGTATACAGTACAATTTTCGAAGTGTTTGTCTTCTAATTACAGAACTAAGAATAACCAAATTATTACTCATGATCGCATCTACTTAAAATCATTGAACATTATGACAAACACACCGAGTTCCGCTTTTAATTGAGAATATCAACAGTCGGCAGAGCCAAAATACTTTAAACGACACCGACAGACTTGCGAATTCACCACGTGGAGAGGCGGAGTTATCCAGCTGATAGTAAAGAATTCGATTGTGATTGGTCAAATCGCCCATTGCTTAACCTTGAATGAGGTGTGTTTTGAAAAGCGACCTGTGTTTACAATGCAAGAAACAGAAAATTATGACATGTCGATTTTGAATAAACGGATGTCGGCGAATTTAACAATTGTTGGAAATAGATCAAAACTTCTTAACGGTTTTCTGGGGAGAACACTGGGATCCGGCCCGGTCCTTGAAAGCCGAGCAAAATCTCGATCCACAACTGCTCCAACCTAACCAAAATGGCAACCCACGCTATCCTGCTTGTCACGTGACTGATTTGTTTTTAATCGTTCTTTTAATATCCTTGCATAGTTGTTCGAACAACAACATTAAATTGTTTTCTTGTTTTTATTTGTAGCATTTTCTTTCAAAGTTCGCATTCCTTCTCGAAATATGTGTATTTTCTTAAAAGGCACTACTTTTTATGCCACACAACTACGAAATCTTTCAGGCGTAACTAAACTACTCATGCATATCCAGTTGCTTGTTCACTGCCGTAGCTGGTCATGATTTCACGATGTGTACCGGCTTGTTTCCACAAATATTCTGTGCTATGATTATAACGCGTCCATATAGTTAAGTAAAGGCTACTGGTCCAGACATAAAGCGGTTTGTTTCCACAAGTACCGCAGGTTTTCACTATCACACTTCCTAGGTGTTCTGTGAAATGTCTGGCTACTGGTTCTCATGTTCCGGCTTTTTCCACAAGTACCCAGGTTATGATTATAAAGAAACCTACATATTTGTGTTCTGTTAATTCCCCGGTAATTATTGGTAATATTTTAATTGTTGATTTCAATGTCTACTTGATTTTAAAGACAGGTTTTATGAAGCCTCGATGGCTCAGTGGTAGAGCCGAGACTTTGTAAACGCTAGGTTGCTGGTTCAATCCCAGCTCGCGTTGTTTGTTGTTGTTTTTTTTTTTGTTTTGCGGAGTTAAATTTCAATTTAATACACAAAACTTAATCACAGTAAATTGTTTTCAGTATAACCAGAGGTCAGTCATTTTATAATTTATGTAAATCTTGTATTTGTATTAGGGCAAATGATAATCAATGTTAAGCTATTATTAACTGACTAATATTATGTTCTACATGTCAAGTTGCAATGTCTATTTAGATATTTTATTATTTCATAATGTATTCAGGGTTTTGATTTAATGATTCTTTTTACATATAAGATATTAGATAGTTTGGGGACCCTTTTGTATTGCATATGTGTTGTCATTTGCAGCCGCTTAACACGTTAGGCAGGAGTTGCCAGACGATTTAGCCTTAGAGCTCTACTGGGCGAAGCATTGGCTGGGGTAGTCACATCACGCAGAGCATACATTACGTTATTGCCGGTTGGCAAACTTTACTGTAGTCCCAACGAAGCTAGGGCCTGTCCAGCATAAGGCGGAAGGTACCAATTGCGACAGCGCAAGAAGCAATCAAGAGTAAGAGGGATTTACAGACAATTGAAACTTTCCCGAGGAACAGACTACAGTGTCAGGGAAGTGGTCATTACACGTATACCTTTGGGGTTGTTTACCCCTGATACAAGGACAGCAAAGTGCCCCTGCTGTGTCGTTATACATCATTCCATTTGTGGGTTTTGTGAACCCAAGTTGTTATAAATCGTTCCAACTACGGATATAGTGGACATTTAGTGAACACGGTGGACACTGATTCATTGTAAATTTATTAATCCATTTGTGAAAAGGACATCATCATTGAATATTTCATTTTTTCCTCATTTATAAATATTCTTTTTATTTTTTTATTTTTGTAAATAAATTGTAAAAATTTTCATAGTTTTGTGTTCGGGCGCAGTATCCCCCTCGGCCTATCCGTGACAGTGGTGTCAGAAGTGGGATACTCCAAACGAGCACAGACATTTTAAACTACAGCATATGTTCTTTGTGTTTATACTGACCCTGGTTATTTATCTTAAGTTTCAGTTTGTTTGTTTTTGTTTTCCAGGATTTTTTTTCTCCGCGGTAAAGTGTAAAGGTTTTGGCTGGCCGGTAGAGAAAGAAGATCCGGTGAGTCCGTTCCTTTTTGTTTTCTTTATTGTTATTGCTTGCTCTGTGATGAAGCCACCGCGCTCTACGTCTGAGAGCAGTCGCCCCTCACTACCAATGAAGTATCAGTGTTGAATTTGCACTTTTCGGGTATTTTTTATACAAATTGCTTCATTACTATTTTGGGTACTATTGTGGTTACTGTCTTGAGTCATATTAATGCTTTCAGTTTAATAGGTTTAATAGCATGTGACACATGTGAGTTGTATACTTGAGTGTTAATTGTATAAAGTTAGTTGCGATTAACTTAGTAAATATTGTTTGGGGTAGTGTTTGTTAATAACATACCTTTATACGGTTATTGAGAACCGGTACACTTCGGTATACTTGAACTCTTTAGATTGAGTTATATGTGGACTCATTGACGTAGCTAGGTTGTATAATGATACAAAATAAAGCGCTTGTGTAGGCAAATACCGCTTTAATTTAGTCACATTTGTAGTTACTCGTACCCTAGTTTGATAATACCCGAATTGGATTGGTTTTATTAAGGTGGTCGATGAGGATACCTGGTACCGCCTGAGACCACTGCTAACTTAGGATTTTGTTTAATCAACGAACATACATGAATTTTATCTTGATTAAACAACAGACAAACATTCAAACATGACAAGTGTAGTCGAGTTAACGAAAGTAGGAAAAGAGTTAGGGTACTCAGGGGAAGAGTTAAAGCAGTTTGTTAAGGAAGAGCAGGCTAGAGAACGCGAAGAGAGACATGACAGGTTAGAAAGGGAGAAAGAAAGATCAGAAAGGGAGAAAGAAAGATCAGAAAGGGAAAAAGAAAGATTAGAATTTGAGGCAAGAAAGGAGAAGGAATGGAAAGAAAGATTAGAACTTGAGAAAGGAAAATTAGAACGTGAGGCAAAGTTAAACAAAGAAAAGTTAGAAATGCAGTCTAATTTAGAAAGAGAGAAGCTAGAAATGATGAGTAGGATAGAAAGAGATAAGTCCGAAGCAGAAATGAGGCGAATTGAGGCAGAGTCTGAAGCAGAAATGGGGCGAATTGAGGCAGAGCATAAGTTGAAGCTTGCTAGAGATGAGAAAAAGAGAAAGGATGTTAAGGTTAAGATTAAGATGTTCCCCTTTAATGAAAAAACTGATCAAATTGACGCTTATTTAAACGTTTACGAGACTTATGCGTCAGCCCAAGATTGGGATGAAGAGCTTTGGTCGTTGAACTTGCCATTTTTGTTGAAAGGTACTGCACGTGAGGTATTTGATCGTCTTCCTTTGGAAGATCGGAAAGATTATGACAAATTGAAAGAAGCTTTGTCATAGAAGATATCGAATTTACTATTTCTTTGAGATCCGTTGCCAACAACAGTCTTCAATTTAAGCTTTAATCTTGATTGAGAGTTATCGTAAATTTTAATAAATCTGCAATTATTATTAATTATTAATTTCATGCAATTAATTGTCAAGCTATCAGAAAATTACCCTAAATTGTTATGAGTTTTAATTGGACCCATCTTTAGTAACCCTTCTTTAGTAAGAAAACCGTAAAACCTTACTAATCGGCAGCACTTTGTTATTCGTTTAAGAAAACAATCACATTATATAGATTAAAATTACATTAAATAATTGATTCCAATACAAAGCAGTTATTTTCACAACCTCTCTTTACAGACACAGCCTCCATACATGGCCAAAAAGTTGAGAGGAGAAGAACGCATGGTTTGACACTTAACAGATTGAAAAATGACGCCTTAAACATTTAACGAAAGTGAGAACCTGAGGGGTTACCGCTTTGGCACACAAACATAAAATTATAAAACAATAGCTTTGCAAAGCCAAATAAGAGGATACTAAATGATCTTACTGAGATCAGAGCATCTGGAGTCAAATCAGCAAGAACAAGATGACAGGAATAAAAGAAACATGAAGATGGAGTGAAATCAGCAAGAACACGATGACAGGGATAAAGGAAACATGAAGATGGAGTGGAATCAGCAAGAACACGATGACAGGAATAAAAGAAACATGAAGATGGAGTAAAATCAGCAAGAACACGATGACAGGGATAAAAGAAACATAAAGATGGAGTGAAATCAGCAAGAACACGATGACAGGGATAAAAGAAACATGAAGATAGAGTGAAATCATCAAGAACACGATGAGATGGATCAACGAAACTTGAAGATGTAGTGAAATCAGCAAGAACACGATGACAGGGATAAAAGAAACATGAAGATGGAGTCAAATCAGCAAGAACACGATGACAGGGATAAAAGAAACATGAAGATGTAGTCAAATCAGCAAGAACACGATGACAGGGATAAAAGAAACATGAAGATTGTAATTCAATTCCATGCAGAGAAATTAAAATGTTATGATCGGTGTAGTTAGAACATTAATTAAGTGTACAATATCCTCGTAAAATTAGTATTAATACTGTCATCATCATCATTATCATCGTCATCATCATCATCAGCAGCAGCAACATCATCATCATCAACGTCATCATCATCATTAGCAGCAGGAGCAGCATTATCATTATCATCATCGAGACAACAACTCGGCATAAACAACAAAATAACCCATTCAGTAAAGAAATCTAAACCATTTACAAACGTTTTTTGTCTGCAACGGAAATTTAAGTATGTTGATAAAAAGTCTTCGTTTAAATGAAGGTTCTTTACTGCTGATGTTCAAGTAAAACCGGTTTTTACTGACATGATTATGCTAACTAAATGCTAACTAATGAACCTCCGCAGTAAATATTTCTAAAACAATGTGTCTGCGAAATCCGCCATTAAGGAGATCATGTATAGTAAATATAAATCGACATGGAGAAAGAATAAAATGTATTCGAATGTTGGTAATAAAAAATAGCAGGCATATAGTTCAGTTCAAGTGGTTCTACTGTTATGTATACTTGATAAACATTGTTATTATTAAAAGTGGACCACTATTTCTTACTAGTTCAATAAATACGGCTTAAACTGATCAACATTAAATGTGTTTTGATTCTCACTGGTAAATCCACTTAGACTACACAGAAGAAATATTGCAGCATATGTCTTTACTCGGTTGCGCAACCAAGAAAGTTCTTCTTAACTGGTGTGAAAACACCCCTATTTGCTTTAAAGCAATATCAATAGCGTTAATCGTATTAAATGTTGGCGATTTCCTCGAATAACTAAACAAATTCAAAACAAGAATTGTAGCTAATTAATTCTGAGTATCCGCATTTAAATACGTAAGTCACAGTGAGATTATATTTTTCTATATAAATTAACAGGCATCATACACGCTTAATTTAACTTCCTCGCTGTGTGTATATTTTAAAGATAAGTGCTGAGGGTTATAAAACTGAGCATGGAAAGCATTCTCAAATCTTAAGCATCTAATTGGCTGAAATAGCAACTGGTCGCCATTTCAGCCAACCAGATGCTTGAGATTTGAGAATGCTTTCTATGCTTAGTTTTATAACCTTGTGCAAAGAAAATTGTGGTGTACTTAATGTGCAATTGAAGATTCTTAAACAATTAATTTTGTGAGTGTTTTAAATACATTTTAAGGAAAATACTCAAGCTCTATCAAACTGGTAATTAGCAAAACAATAGTATTTCAATTATGAAACTACTTAAATTAAGTACCTATCTTACAGAGAGAAGCGTTGTGTATTTAAATAGATATTACTTTTTTTGAAACAGCTTCCCTAAGTAGTTTGTAGCACCGCTCTGTAATTTAACTTACATATCCTTGAAATGAAAGAATAGAGCTGTACCAACCGAGCTCTAGTTAATACGATATGGATGGGTGCAGCATTGAACTACTGAATTTTAAATCTTACTAGCAAGGTTAAACACGGTGAGAAGGCACCGAGTATAATTAACAGTTGTATGTTGAATGATATTAAAATTCAGTAAGTTAAGCCTTACCCTAATTTCTGTGGAATGATCTTTATGATGATTATCAGACAGATGTTTTAAACTTCAGAGATCATATTGTGAACTAAACAAAATGACGAACTACATAGGCGGATCCAGGGGGGCGGACCCGGCGTACGCCCCCCCCCCCCCCTTAAAATTGCCCAAGCAAAGTTTTTTTTCTCTGTAATGAAATATGATATATAGGAGAATATATATAAATGTCAAAAACTTTTCGCACGCTACGCGTGCAATAAGTTTCGAGACTAGGAGTACACTAATACAATGACATAACGAACAATTCACAAGTTAACAATTTCTTCTCATTTTTTGTAAGATTTTAACATGATCCAACGGCTGTTTAAAAAATTATATGATATATTTAGATGCTTTACAAAACATCGTGATCTAATATACAATCTACTGAAATTGATTCGACCTTCAAACTTTGCGTTTCAACTTTTTCCTTTGAATTTTCCGTATTTTATTCTATCTTTAGGTTGATTAGAATTGATTAATTTTACGTCCCCTCCCTTACCCAAAATGCGATTGTGATACCTAAGTTTACGTGTTTGCTATATTTTTCCTCTCGCTTGAATTCAGTTTACATGTTCGTAGTAAAATACGTTTCTGTATTTTAAATATTCCCGCTTCCACTTACTTCCATTTATATTTTTCCTTTGAGTAAAGTGAGTCAACAAACATGGATGCACCAAGTGAGAAACACGCAAACATTCAAACTATATATTGTGCAAAAGATCTTATTTTTGTCTCCGTTTGATTCATACCTTAAGCACACGGTAGATTAGAGCTCTCGTACATTGTATTGTATACCCTGGGAAAGTATATTTGAGGTTCTGGAAATGTGCATAAATCCCTTAGAAATGACTAAAACACAGGAGCTTCCGGGGGCCTCCGGCCCCCTGGACCCCCAGTTGCATTGTTTATTTTCCGCCCCCCTAACTACAAATTCTGGATCCGCCTATGAACTACATAAAAATATTGATATAAAATTACATTACAACATAGCCATCTAGCAAAGTGGCGGGATGTATGAGAACCAGTTGCCGGAGAAATTACAGAAACACCAAGTATACATGCCAGTGATATCAATGTAACCTGGGAGACTTGTGGAAATAAGCCGCTTTATATGAGGAACATTAGCCTGAGACTTAACAGAATACAAATATGTACTAGGTTTCTTTATAATCATAACCTGGGTACTTGTGGAAAAAGCCGGAACATGAGAACCAGTTTCCAGACATTTCACAGAACACCTAGGAAGTGTGATAGTGAAAACCTGCGGTACTTGTGGAAACAAACCGCTTTATGTCTGGACCAGTACTTAACTCTATGGACGCGTTATAATCATAGCACAGAATATATGTGGAGACAAGCCGGTACACATCATATGCATTCTTACTTTATGGGGTAAGCCCATTGAAGACCTCCTGTGTAAGAAGTAGACGTCTGACTTAACAGCTTCCCGGTTCTTCATCAACTATAATTTTATACGTTGCCAAACCATTGTCAAATTTGTTAATAATATATGTGATAGCTTGAAGTAATTCTATGCGGAACTGTATACTAAATAATCGTATTAAATATTGTTTTCGATAAAATGAAGCAAACTTTTCGAAATGGATATCGATATTTTATTTTAGAAAGTTAAATGGCGCTTTATCATGTGTATGGCAATGAAAGAATATCTAAAACCAAAGATCGATGCAAATAAGGCGAAAAAATTCCTTAATGCTTTACTTTTGCTGCATTTTATCACATTTCAGCAAAAGATTGTTAATTTGTTAAATTTCCAATTATAGTTCACCAGATGGCTTATCAGTTTGTTTGCACAAAGGTAGATTATTCACTGCTTTAGTAGCTTTACTAAAGTTCAATCAAAAGGACAGTATATAACTCTAGGTAAAAAAAACTTGTTTAGTTATGATCTCTAACAAAAATTAAAACCCTGGTAGTAACTTGCGTCTTACATGTATAACCATATTAAAAGAGTATGGGATACATTTTAGAAGAATGAATCATCTATCTCGTAAAACACTGATATAATTTAAACGTTTCATAGCTAGCTGTAGACTGTGCTTATTACTGCTTAAAGGGCGACTAGAGGTAAGTAATAATAATACGTACACATCTGTGGTTATATCGTTGCTCTCCCTTATTTGTGATTGTCTTTGCCATCCGTATTATCCTATTTATTGTTTCCCTTTGAAAATGGCCTTGCAGGCTCTGATGGATTGAGCCTGTTCATGGGCAGTAATTGAAATTCATATTTCTGTCCATGCCGCCTATCCCGGATAGAAGCGCAATTCGTGATCGGTGGTGGCTATTAAATCTTCCCCTTCATCCATCTAACCATCTATATATCACAGCAGCGCTGCACCCGCCGTGTGGCGGCCGCAAAAAGTCTCCGGTACACCCAACAAGCGCTTCCATCAATCACTATCCACCCCCGAATGTCGCAAAAAGTCTCCGGTACACCCATCAAGCGCTTCCATCAATCACCATCCACCCCCGAATGCCGCAAAAAGTCTCCGGTACACCCATCAAGCGCTTCCATCAATCATCATCCACCCCCGAATGTCCACGAGCATGACATCTATATCTGTGCCAATATAGACTGGCTCCCGTCCCTATGTTATATATTCTCATGTCACTTATACAATTATTGTCAATACCTTCAATAAAAGCAACTCCTACAGGTATCTTACTGATATGCATTTTACTTACCTTATCTTCCATAACATAGGAGATTGTTTTCAGCATCTCAGAAAAAAAGAAAATGAAACAAAAAAAGAGATAATAATTAGTTCGGTGTTTGAAATAAACCATCTAGCTGGTGCCAGGCTTGTGCCAGTACTGTGCTGCGACACACCCGGGGTCATGCGGCGCGGACAGCACCTCCACCACTGCCCACTTACAGGCTCAATCAAACAGAGCCGGCTACACCTGGATACCTGTTGCGCTCAGTGGCTTAAAAAATTCCACCTCATCCATTCACCTTAAAGAGAAACACCAAATTTTTATTCATTTAGCTGTTGTGAGGTATAGAGAAGCACAACATTCAGATTCATTTTGGTGTCGTGAGGTAAAAAGAAGCTCTATATTCTGATTCCTTAAGGTGTCCTTTTGGAAGAGATTTTATGTTATCTTTTTCTACTGAACATCAAGATGATATTATTACTGCTTTTAACAACACCTCGAGGTACCTTGATGATTTATTAAATATAGATAATTTTCCCTTACTGGTTAATAAGATTTATAATTAAGAACTACAACTTAATAACGCGAACACTTCAAAAAGCAAGCAAACTTTCTCGATCTAAATCTATCCATTGACAATGGTTACGTCACAACTAAAATATATGTTGAAAGAGATGATTTTAATTTTAATATAGTAAATTTTCCTTTTTTAGACAGCGATGTTCCCCGTGCAACATCTTACAGTTTGTTCGCTTTTCAAGAGCTTGCAACGATGATAATGATTTCAATGAACGTAATCTTTGCATTACAGAAAAAAAATTTAAAACAAGGTTATCGGTATCACAAATTAAGGAAAACCTTTTGCAAGTTTTTTCGCCAATACCCAAATCTAATTTATAAATACAGGTGCAGTTTAAAATAATTCTTGCAAAAAGGTATTTCACAGCCAGTTTTTTACAAACTTAAAAAGATAAAAGGCGATGTTAATTTCTACCGGTTATTCGTAAGAAAACATCTGTAAACTTAAAAAGAAAGGTTTTCGACATTATATTTTACAGCGCTCTGCAGGCCTGGTGACTAACCCTTCTACAGTGGATCATTAAGCTTACCTCTTTGGTTGCACGACGGTGGCAGGGCTTTAAGAGTTTTTGAAGGTTTATGGGAAATCTTTTCTTAAAAGAACCTAGAAGCTCGATCTGTTTCTTTTATCCCTGTCATCGTGTTCTTGCTGATTTGGAGCTCTGGTCTCGGTAAGATCATCGAGTACCCGCCCTTTGGCTTTGCAATGCTATTAGCTTCTTATGTTTGATATGTTTGTGTGCTTTTGCAGGCAACATTGTTGAACCGATAAGTGGGTTGGCGTTGTTTCACCAAGACATCTAGTACTTGTTTTGTAATTTGAAAACAAGTGTGAGATTGTAGCACCCTAGAACCTGGTTTAAACCCCCAGTGGGCAATTTGATTTGCCACTGATCGTTCCTATGTGGTAACCCCTCGGGTTCTCATTTTTTCTTTATTGTTAGTGTTGTCTTTTTTGAAACTGATCATTTTATTAACCCTACTCTGTTTTCTTCTTGACTGTGTGGGGAGGCTGTTTTTTCTTATGTGGCGATTCCTTATATGCATATTTCACTTTTTTTGAAGGTCGTTGAACACTGTACTAATTAATCATGTTAACAGTACTTATGAAATTACTTTTGTTTATTATTATGGCCAGTTTAAAAATGGATGGCTTAAATATCCCAGCCAATACAGATTTTGATAATGTTCAGTCAGTCCAAGGATATACATGTACTTTCTGCTTTTTACATTTGCCTTTGGCGTGTGATATGCAGGATTAATAGTCTCAGATCCGATGTCAAAATTCTATTCTGTTTAGTTCCGCCCATTGTTTTCTCGTTTCAGGAATGGTATTACTTTTAAAATACCAAAATGAAGGTTCCATGTTTACCGCCATATGTATACCTTCCTTTGGGATGAATCAAAATTGTACTGTTAATTGGTGTAAATATGGAGCTGCGCCTAACACGGGGACAAGCGGCGTGGTCCGAAGCATATATGACCATAACCGCCCATGAACAGGCAAAATCAAACCGACCCTTCAATATTTTCATATTTGTCGTGTTCGGTGGCTTTCAGCCTTCAATTTTCATCTACTTCACACAGTTCGTTTAAATTTATACACAAGTTTAAAATGGCAATCTTCCACGAAAACGGCATACCGTGTATTACTGATTCACGCTTAGTTCTCTACCTTTATTTAATAAACAAGATTTTCGTCGTTACCCTTAAACAATTTGTTATCATAGCGACCTGGTTTTAGGCCATGATCGACTTAAACAAATGATCTTCAACTTGGTATAAAAATACATAAACAGAGAAAGAAGCTGTCATTACTGAAACGGATATCCTGTAAGGTGAGAGGTTTTTTTATTGATCCAGCATACAACATGGCATCGCAGCGATCCTATAAAAGCAAAGTCGTAAAAGATAAATGTTTGTCTTATCCAATAAACAGCCTCCGTAATGGACAGATTTAGGAGTACCCTCCGTATATTCAGAGCGATATGACACCAGTACACGGGACCCCTAAACTTTCAAATTCCCGGATATAAGTTGGAATTAAGGCTGCTGGTAAATTATTTCGTTAAAGCGGTTTTTACTATGTTGATAAGTAACACATCTTTCTTTTAAATATTTTGTGTAAATTGTCTGACTTACCTCAGCGGTTCAGATTGATAAAATTACGGACAAAACATTTAATTTAGATAAATGCGAATGTCTTAATATATTTTAACCAGACTTTTTAACGGTCTGAAATTCCTAAACAAAAATTATTTTTCCACGTCAAAAACCAGTCGCCATTTCAGCCAATCAGATGCTTGAGATTTGAGACTGGTTTCCATGCTCAGTTTTATAACCTTGGACACTGATCATTGTTTAATCATGCTCCTGTCTCCTCTCTACCATTTTTGGCTGTGTGGGGAAGATGTGTCTGCTGAATATGATATGCATATTTAACGTTAATTTTCTATATATCAAATGGGGCACGTCACGGGAAAAGGAACCTTCAGTCAATTTTAGTGATATTTTAGTTTTTACTAAATTTACAAAGAACTTACAACTACAAATCAATGTAACACAGTTTTATATCTAAAATGTGATTTTTGTTACACATTTTGTCAATAATATGGTATTTCTACCGCGAAATGCATAATAAATAATCTCGTCTTCTCAACTTTATGACGTCATTTCAAAGATTGAGGTTAACTGTCCGAAGGTACCTTTTCCCGCGACGCGCCCCAAATAAGAACCAGGGGTGTTGCCATCCTCTGAATAGGTAATGGCTTAAAAGTTCACTGGTAGCTTAACACAGGTTCAATCGTGGCTTCTTGTTCATTTTCATTTGCAAACAAACATTTTTTTATTTAAACACGTATTGTTCACTAAACGATTCCGTAGTTGCGTATTTTACGTTATCTAAAGTATTTTTTCTGTGCAAACATTTATCAGTCTGATTATCTCTTTGCACTAAGTGTTTGTCGAAGTGTTGTTCCTTTAACTATGTATTGTTAGGATATAAACCGTGTTTTTCCGATTTCATTTTCATATTCAGTTTGCCTTTCCTGGATAACATTACTCTAACCAGCATAAATATTGTCATGTTCTATGTGTTAATTAAACTCTATGAGGGCCACACAGTCAACGATTCATGTATGATACTTAAAGGACACGCGAGATTAAATAATTTATGGTAACATTACGTCACACTTTTACAAAAAGTTTATTTCATTACCTTTAGGAAAGATTCAATATCAACTTGAATAATTGCCAGCGACAGGAAACATGACACTTGGTAGCATTTAGTAGATCATGACATCTATCCGCCAACCCGCACCTACAAAGACGGACGTGGGTTATTCCTGGATTATCGTGTTTGCCACATTCTTCCTTCAAGCTATCGGTGATGGTGTACGCTTTTCATATGGACTTATGTTTGTGGAGTTTCTGGAAGAGTTTCAGCAAGGCAAAGGAGCAACAGTTTGGATAGGTAGTCTCACGCTCGGAGTCCTTAATCTTAGTGGTAAGAAGAGGTCATTACATTTAATGTTATTATAGGCGGTAACCTCTCTGGTTCTCACTTTCGTTATTTGTTTGTGGCATCCATTTTGAAACTGATTATTGTAATACAATGCTCTCTTTTCCTCTCTACCTTTTGGCTGTGTGGGGAGGCTGTGTTTGCTGGATGTGGCCATTCCTGATATGCATATTTTATATTTTTATACCAGAGCTTTACACAAAAGTCGGTTTGTCATACATTTAATAATAATTTTGTTAAATTAAGACTTCATGATACATATTTCGAAAACTAAGTTTTTGACATCTGATTTACCTGCAAACTTTATCAAACGGTTCTACGAAATAGCTGAATATACTGAACCAAAAAAGAAACGTTCGCCAAGTTTGATTGTAGATATGTTAGTACAGTTTCAATCCTTTAAGCTGAAAGCTTACATTTTTGTAAAATAATGTATTGTGGTTCTTTTAAAATCGTCATTTTGGAGGAAAGGATCAGATTTTGCAAACACAACGAGTTTTATAGGCTACAACATGTATATATGTGTGTACATCTAAGTGGTACCCTTGAACAACTGGCACGTACTTTGCGACAGTTTCTTTTTTGGTTCAGTATAGGTCATATCTGCTTGGATGTGCATTTACAATAAAATGGAATAGCTTTTATTAAAATATAAATTTTACCATACCTAAAAGGAAAATAGCTTTTATTACAAAAAGGTGAAATATGCATATCAGGAATCGCCACACTCAGAAAAAACACCTCCCCACACAGTCAAGAAGAAGAGAGGGGGAGAGAGCATGGTTAATAAAATGATCAGTTTCAAAAAAGACACCACTAACAATAAACAAAAATAAGAACCCGAGGGGTTACCGCCTTGGAACGGTCAGTGGCAAATCAAATTGCCACTGGGGGTTTAAACCAGGTTCTAGGGTGCACCAACCTCACACTTGCCCCAGCAGATTCTCATATCACAAAAACAAGTACAAGTTGTCTTGGTGAAAAAACACCAACCCACTTATCGGCTTAACAATGTTGGATGCAAAAGCACACAAACATATAAAACATAAGAAGCTAAGAGCATTGCAAAGCCGAAGGGGCGGGTACTCAATGATCTTACCGAGACCAGAGCTCCTGGAGTAAAATCAGCAAGAACACGATGACAGGGATAAAAGAAACAAATCGAGCTTCTAGGTTCTTTTAAGAAAAAAAAGCAACGTATGCATATCAGGAATCGCCACACTCAAAAAACACAGCCTCCCCACGCAGCGAAAAAAAAGAGAGGAAGATAGAGAGAGCGCATGTTTTATATATGTATGTCAATTCAAATAGGACGCCACAAACAATTAATAAACAAGAGAACCTTTGGGGATACCGCCTTGGAACGGTCAGTGGCAAAACAAATTGCCACTGGGGGTTTAAACCAGGTTCTAGGGTGCACCAACCTCACACTTGCCCCAACCGGTTCTCGTATCACAAAACAAGTACAAATTGTCTTGGTGAAATAACTCCAACCCACCCATCAGCTCAACAATGTTGCATGCAAAAGCATACAAACATATAAACATAAGAATTTAATAGCATTGCAAAGCCAAAGGGCGGGTACTCAATGATCTTTCCGAGACCAGAGCATCTGGAGTAAAATCAGCAAGAACACGATGACAGGGATAAAAGAAACAAATCGAGCTTTTAGGTTCTTTTAAGAAAAGATTTCCCCATAAACTTTCATAAACTCTTACACCCCTGCCACCGTCGTGCAACCAAAGAGGTAAGCATAATGATCAACTGTAGGTGGGTTAATCACCAGGCCTGCAGAGCGCTGTAAAATATCATGTTGGTAACCTTTCTTTTTAAATTTACAGATGGTTTTTACGAATAACCGGGAGAAATTAACATCGCCTTTTATCTTCTTAAGTTTATAAATTAAATCTCCATAAAAAACTGGCTGTGAAATTCCTTGTTGCAATAGTGATTTTAAACTGCAGCTGTATTTATGAATTAGATCTGGATATCGGCGATAAAACTTGCAAAAGGTTTTCCTTAATTTGTGATACCGATAACCTTGTTTTAAAAGTTTTTCTGTAATGCAAAGATTACGTTCATTGAAATCATTCACATCGTTGCAAGCTCTTGAAAAGCGAACAAGCTGTGAGATATAAACCCCGTAAGATGTTGCACGAGGAACATCGCCGTCTAGAAACGGAAAATTTACTATATTAAAATTAAAATCATCTCTTTTATCATAAATTTTAGTAATTGACGTAACCATTTTCGATGGATAGATTTAAATCAAGGAAGTTTGCTTGCTTCTCTGAAGTGTTCGCTTTGTTAAACTGTAGTTCTTTAGGATAAATCTTATTAACCAGTGATGGAAAATGGTTATTATCTATATTTAATAAATCATCAAGGTACCTCGAGGTGTTGTTAAAAACTGTAATAATATCATCTTGATGTTCGGTAGAAAGAGATAACATGAAATCTCTTTTATAACAGTATATAAACAGATCAGCAACAAGGGGTGCACAATTAGTACCTATTGGAATGCCTATTACTTGTTTATAAATAGAGGTACCAAATCTCAAATAAATATTATCCAATAAAAATGTGAGCGCCTGGATAAGGTCTTGACAGGTCCATGAAGTATAATTATCATAAGAACCATCTGTAAAGAATGCCCTGTGTTCATTACAAGCAATAAATGTTTTATTTTCTCTAGCAAAAGTTTTTTCAATGAGACTGGTTAGCTTGTCTCTTATTAAATTATGAGGGAGAGAAGTATACAAGGTAGAAAAATCATATGTAGACAAACAGAACGCCTGAAAATTATTTGATTTAAGTTTCTTCAAAACGTCATTTGAATTTTTTATAGACCAAAATAAATTTTTGCCAGTATTTTCAAAAAAGATTTCCCCATTAACCTTCATAACCTCTTAAACCCCTGCCACCGTCGTGCAACCAAAGAGGTAAGCATAATGATTAACTGTAGAAGTGTTAATCACCAGGCATGCAGAGCGCTGTAAAATATCATGTTGGAACCTTTCTTTTTAAATTTACAGATGGATTTTACGAATAACCGGGAGAAATTAACACTGCCTTTTATCTTTTTAAGTTTATAAATTAAATTTCCATAAAAAAAACTGGCTGTGAAATACCTTGTTGCAAAAGTGATTTTAAACTGCATCTGTATTTATGAATTAAATCTGGGTATCGGCGATACAACTTGCAAAAGGTTTTCCTTAATTTGTGATACCGATAACATTGTTTTAAAAGTTTTTCTATAATGCATAGATTACGTTAATTGAAATCATTCACATCGTTGCAAGCTCTTGAAAATCGAACAAGCTGTGAGATATAAACCCCAAAAGATGTTGCACGGGGAACATCGCCGTCTAAAACGGAAAACTTACTATAATAAAATTAAAATCATCTCTTTTATCATAAATTTTAGTAGTGACATTATTATTTTCAATGGACAGATTTAGATCGAGAAAGTTTGCTTGCTTTTCTAAAGTGTTCATTTTATTAAGTTGTAGTTCTTTTGGTTAAATCTTTTAACCAGTAATGGAAAATGGATATTGCCTATATTTATTAATCATCAAAGTTTAAAAATGAAATATACCAATTGAACTGTAGCTTCATAATGTCTAATGTGTTGTTATTATCTCTGTGTATGAAAAGTCACACATGCAATAGTCCACAGCCTGATTTTAAAACCTACATTGCAACATTGCAACTGGATTATAAGTTAGAAAATATATATTTTATATTTATAATGGCGTTCGGTGCAATCGATAATTTGTCATAAACTATTTCCACACTTTATTTAGGTCCTGTGTCAGGATTCATCATCAACAAGTTTGGTTACCGTATCGGGAGCATGACAGGATCGGTTATCACGGCTCTAGCACTTATCTTGAACAGTTTTGCCCAAAGTCTAGGATACCTTTATTTCACATATGGTGTACTTCATGGTAAACTTAATTTCATTTTATTCGTTAAGAATTAGGAAATACAGAATTGATTGTCTTTGATGTTTCTAGTTTTTGTTTCCGTTTCACCGCTTTCCCCGGGAGAGATTATGTGATACTGTAGCACCTGTCCAGAGAAAATCGTAAGATATGCAAATAATGTATTCCTCCGTTTCTTAATTCTTTGAGTTTTGTATAGCGCTTAATATTGGCGGTGTCAAATGTTTGCGTATTTTGAAGTGTTTTATTTGCGGGGTCATACATTGGCGCAATCAAACCAGACCGCCAAAATAAAACCTTTAATGAAAAATCGCATGTCTAAAATTGGCGTTAACACAGATCGTCAAAAGAAAACAACTTTTTTTCAACTTTTTTTTCAACTTTTATTAACATTAACATTCAATATTCAACACCACATTATTATTATACAAGTGTGAAAACATTATCACAGCTACCTAATAATAAATTGTTTTGTTTGTTTCACGATATATTCTATTCATGTGCTAGTGTATTATAGTTGTCTACCTTCCAGATAATAAAATGGCGGTGCTTCTAATTGACGGTGATTTTTATTGGCGGTGTTTTATATTGGCGCAATGGACCCTGACCGCCAATATAGCCAAAATTGAACCCCCGCGAAAATAAGTACTGTTGGTTTACTTTTTCTTTTCATCTATTATCGATTTATTTATTTTTTCAGAAAAAAAAGTACAGCTTATTCTAAAAGTGATTGGGATATTGAATCAGTAAATAAATTAAAAACATAAATAGATGTGTTCTCTTTTCAAGTATAATTATTTCAAACTTGCCTTGTTGTTAATAAATTGTCCTTCCCGTAAACATTATTTGCTAATACTAAAGTCTTAAAGTGTTGTTATAAAAACTGTTATTATAAATATATTGAAAACTAGACACTTGACAAAGTAATACCATTAACTCTGTGACAAAATCTGAGTATTAATGCAAAAGGATTTTATGCTACTTAACGTCATCCAAGAAAACAACTCTTTGTGTTCTCGTCTTGATTGATTGATCTATAATTTCAGGTTTTGGATCAGGACTGTCCTTTCTTTCTGGTACAGTGGTAACGGGGAAGTATTTTAAAAAGAAGCGGGCATTGGCTCTCGGTATAACATTTTGTGGTGGAGGGATAGGAACTTTCGTCATGCTGCCAATAACTCGACTTCTTATCGATCATTATAGTTGGAGAGGAGCATTGTATATTCTTGCTGGAATCGTGTTAAATGGCTGTGTGTTTGCATCATTATTCAGACCTTTCATTGAATTGGAAGATGCGAAGGCAAAAACAAAACAACACCGTTGTCAAACGATGAGAGAAGTGTACATAATATTGATGAAGACGTCTCCTTCAGCCTTTCTCTGAAAGATAAAATGACGATTCCAAGTGTTCTTTTACTCCCTCAAATATATAATGATAACAAGCCAGAAGAACTTCAGGAAATACGAAACAGGAGTAAAATATCTCTAAGTCTGCCTGATATTCGAATCGAGATCTTAGACCTACGGAGTTCTAGTGTGTCATTCCATTCTTTTCAAAGTTTGGGAAAATCGTCCGAAAATTATCAGAAAATGAACATCGATGAATGTGTAAAGGCAGCTGACAAAGAAAATCTTTGTTTAGAATTCGATAACACAGTAACCAAAGAGATGTTCAAAACTAAAATTATAGAGTCGTTCTTTCCGAAGAAGCTTGTAACTAATATTAATTTTGTGATCTTAATGTGCTCAACAGTGTTTATAGCGATTCCTGAATTTGTGCCCTATAGCATGCTTCCAGACTTCGGCCTGAGTGTAAACTGTGCGCCATCCCAAACGGCTTGGTTTCTTTCTGTTTTAGGAATTGGAGGTAAACATTTTAAGTGCAAGAAAGTTACAAAAACATTTTAAGACCATCCAATTGTATATATTGCCGTATGCATCAATTAAATAGATGGGATGGACGTTTTAAAATCTAAATACACGAAAGAATATAAATAATGTTACTGGCTAGGTGTGATAGAACCGATTCTGAAACAAGCACAACCATTTTAACGATTGTGTGCACATAAAATTAATCATAACAATCATCAGACCATAAGTAGTAAAAGACTACCTAGTCAAAAACAGTAAAGGTTGTCGTCCTGGAACCGCAAAGACGCAACAACCATTAACGTAGTAAAAGACAGAAGAGGCTATCGACTTGGAGCCGAAAAGAACATTAATGTAATGAAAGACAGAATAGGTTATCGACTTGGAACCGCAAAGACCATTAACGAAGTAAAGCACAGGAGGAGTAGACCTATAACCGTTAAGACAAGCAACGTAGTAAAAACAGTAGAGGTCACCGAGCTTGATACTCGAAGACCGGTAACGTAGTAAAAGACAGAAGAGGTAACCGATCTGGAAACGAAAAGACCATGAACGTAGTAAAAGACAGTATATGTAAGTGACCTGGAACCGCGAAGACCAGTAAGAGACTGTAGAAGTTACCGACCTGAAACCGTAAAGACCAGTAACGTAGTAAAATAGAAGAGGTTACCGACTGGGAAGCGCAAAGACCATTATCGTAGTAAAAGACTGTAGAAGTGACCGACCTGAAACCGTAAAGACCAGTAACGTAGTAAAATAGAAGAGGTTACCGACTGGGAAGCGCAAAGACCATTAACGTAGTAAAAGGCTGTAGAAGTTACCGACCTGAAACCGTAAAGACCAGTAACGTAGTAAAATAGAAGAGGTTACCGACTGGGAAGCGCAAAGACCATTAAAGTAGTAAAAGACTGTAGAGGTTACCAACCTGGAACCGCAAAGACCATTAACGTAGTAAAGGACAGTAGAAGTTACCGACCTGGAACTGCAAAGACCATTAACGTTGTAAAAGACAGAAGAGGTTACCGACCTGGAACCGCAAAGACCATTAACGTTGTAAAAGACTGTAGAAGTTACCGACCTGGAACCGCAAAGACCATTAACGTTGTAAAAGACAGTAGCGGTTACCGACCTGGAACCGCAAAGACCATTAACGTTGTAAAAGACAGTAGAGGTTACCGACCTGGAACCGCAAAGACCATTAACGTTGTAAAAGACAGAAGAGGTTAACGACCTGGAACCGCAAAGACCATTAACGTTGTAAAAGACAGTAGAGGTTACCGACCTGGAACCGCAAAGACCATTAACGTTGTAAAAGACAGTAGAGGTTACCGACCTGGAACCGCAAAGACCATTAACGTAGTAAAAGACTGTAGAAGTTACCGACCTGGAACCGTAAGGACCAGTAACGTAGTAAAAGACTGTAGAAGTTACAGACCTGAAACCGTAAGGACCAGTAACGTAGTAAAATAAAAGAGGTTACCGACTGGGAAGCGCAAAGATCATAAACGTAGTAAAAGACTGTAGAAGTTACCGATCTGAAACCGTAAAGACCAGTAACGTAGTAAAATAGATGAGGTTACCGACAGGGAAGCGCAAAGACCATTAACGTAGTAAAAGACAGAAGAGGTTACCGACCTGGAACCGGAAAGGCCAGTAACGTAGTAAATGAAAGAACAAGTTATCAACCTATAACCATAACCGTAAAGACCAGTAACGTATTAAAATTCAGTATAGGTTACCGACACGGAACTTCAAAGACCATTAACGCAATAAGACGGTAGAGGTTACTGACTTGGAACCTCAAAGACCATAACGTTGTAAAAGACAGTAGAGGTTACCGACTTTGATCCGAAAAGACAAGGACGCAGTAAAATACGATAGAGGTTACTGACTTAAGTAGGGGACTTCCATCCTGGAACAATGCGGTCCTAAAAGTAGGTGTTTCCTGCCTGGAACAACACGGTCCATAAAGTAGGTGTTTCCACCCTGGAACAACACGGTCCATAATGTAGAGGTTTCCAAGCTGGAACAACACGGTCCATTATTATGGTTTTCCACCAAGGAACAGCACGGTCCATAATGTTGTGGTTTCCACGCTAGAATAAAAGGGTCCATAAAGAAGGGGTTTCCAGCCTGGAACAACACGGTCCATAATGTAGGGTTTTCCAGTCTGGATCAACACGGTCCATAAAGTAGGGGTTTCCAGCCTGGAACAATGGTCCATCAAGTAGGGGTTTCCACCCTGGAACAACACGGTCCATAAAGAAGGGGATTCCAACCTGGAACAACACGGTCAATAATGTAGGGGTTTCCGTCCTGGAACAACACAGTCATAAAATAGGGTTTCCAGCCTGGAACATCACTCTCTGTAAAGAAGGGGTTTCCGGCCTGGAACAACACGGTCCGTAAAGTAGGGTTTTTGCCCTGGAATAACTCGGTCCATAAAGTAGTGGTTTCCAGCGAGGAACAACCAGTAGAACATAATGCCAGATATGTACAAATTCTTGACGTTAGGCTCATTAAGTTTTTAGTCAGGTATCGTAGCAAAACAAATTGACGATAACCTAAGGTTTCTTTAAAGAAGTGAAAAAAAATATTTTAAGGTTGCCAAAGAATGTCGTATTCAATTATCAGAAAAGTTGGAAGTTTTTTTTTAATTTCCCATCAATGATATATTTCTCAATAGTTGTTTACAGACAGCTCATCCACACACTCTTATGCGATGCGTGCTTTTTATTTGAATCTACCGATACGATCGCCATGTCGTTGATAATGATAATTGAAGATAATAACATAGGCGCCAAGCTACATCAATCCAAGCACTCTCTCTATTTTGTTGACTGGGACAACCAAAATAAAGATTTGGAGCACAAATCTGATACTTGATTATCGTTATATGACGCCGGTTAGCGATTTAAACTGACTAAAATACTGACGTGTTGAATGGGTAGAAAATCTTCGTAGTTTATTCTATTTATTTCTAATTATTTTATGTCATTCCAGCAATGATAAGTAATGTATGCGCTGGCTGGTTAGCTGATTTGAAGTGTGTTCACAATCTGTGTTTCCTTGGTGGGTGCATTTTGACAGTCGGCACATTGACAATGATCATAGCTGTCATTCCTAGACTAGAGATGTTCTTCATTTATTCTGCTCTATACGGAATATTTTCAGGTAAAAATATAAACTTTTAAAAACGCTTTGTTGAACGTATAGAAATGTTATCGTTGCTTGTAAGCGTAAACTTGTTAAGTTCTAGAAATACAAATGACTGCCTATGGATTGTGTGCAATTCCAATTTAATATAATGTAAATTATCATTTTTATCATCCGAACAGGTGCAAATACAGATGGCAATTATCATTTAAATGTAAGTCTTATGCAAAAGTGATCTGTAAAATTATTTAACACATCCTCTATTTTAAAAAAGAAATCCGTTATAGTTTGCGTTACCTTCAAATTCAGTACTTATAGAAGAAAAACAACGTAAGTAATTTAAGTATTGATGAAATAAAGAAAGACATTAAAAGTAAGCTTGTCGTGTTAGTTTTCTGCTTTCTATATATTAATCAATTTAGTGTTAGTATGCTTTGGCGTTATTTCCCAAAGAGCTGTTTAACACATTAGCATATGATGCGCTTAAACAATAATGCCCTGTAAATGCTTATTCTAGCCGCTATGTATGGTGTTCAACTGATCGTGCTTATGGAATATTTTGGCGAGCACTCCATGGCGTCAATTGTTGGTATAACGATGTGGGTTTACGGCATATCGGGATTTATTGGTACACCAGCTGCTGGTAAGAACCTCTTTAATAGCATATCGTTTAGGTCAACTGTTTTCAGATACTTTTATTTTTTCTGGTATAGTTGTTTTTTATACTGTTTAATCTGGGTTTAGATTGTAATACAATATATAGTATGTAGTCTTACGTATATAGTTCTGGAAAAAACATATCAAGGATAGTACGTCATCAATTCATTACTGCACATGAACAGCAACAGACAGACAATCCAGTATTAATAGATTCTTTACTTAGGCTGTTTATATTTTATTGCTACAATATAACCATACATGTAATTATTAATACAAATTTATGTTAGCCAAGGCTACGGGTAGTTTTGTAACATTGCAAAATGTTCTTAACCTGCAGTTCTTCTTGCGTTCGACATTCTCTTTGATACGCAGGATTTATTCTTTCATATTCGCTCCAACGGTTCGATTAAATTTAAATGTTTACATGTTGCTTCAATCTATAGATGGTGTGTTTCAAACAAACTGGGATTATACATCTTGGGCAGTATGTGTGAACTGCACCTACATTACTGATTATCAGCAGCCTCGATCACAAACAGGCTGTAATATTCCAATTTGGTTATATTTTCAAAATTCTTGAAATGTTGCGGTTTCATTAATTTTCACCAACTTGTGAGTGTGGACAGCTTCAAGTTGGCTTTTTACACATCTACATTGCAAAAATAAATAAATTGAATCTTAGCCACAAGCTTTATGGCATCCAAATGATTGCCTTCATCAAGTTCACGCTTAAAATTACTATCTCTAACAGAATGTAAGTATCTTAATCTAATCTACAGGTTAAACAATAACGTGAAACCCAAACTCTTCACTTTCAGGCTGGCTGTTTGATGCGACTGGAAGTTATACCGCGAGTTTTCTTGCCACTGGAGCTTGCTTTGTGTTAAGTGGTTTAATAAACTTTCTAGTACTGTGTACAAAACCGAGGAGAGAAATAAGAAAGTAGCAAATACTGACAACGAAGATAGATTGTAAAAAAAAACAAGAAACAAAAATCTATAAGATAGTTCCTGTATGGAAAATACTATATTCATGAATAAACAAGTAATTATATTGAAGCATAATGTTTATAAATTGTTAAAAATATAACTGTATAGAAAAATATGTTCCAGTACTGTCAAAATTGTAACGCATAACATATATAAATAAATAAAGGAAGACAAACTCCAATATTGCACTACGCGTTTCGAGTTTATTTGACTCTCCTTCAGTAGAATATTATGATATCAACATCTGTTATAAACAATGTCTTATTTTGGAGGCAAATATGATGTAATTTTATTGTGAAATGATGTAACGCAAAAAAAACATGTAAGAATTGAAACGTTAGGTTTTATTCTTCATAGATTATACTTGTTAATGAAAAATTGAGTATTGCATACATGACTTTACAAAGTGAAACGATAGAGAGGATAGAGTGTAAAATTGAACGATTGGGCCCAAGTGTAATGCATACATGACTTTACAAAGTGAAACGATAGAGAGGATACAGTGTAAAATTGAACGATTGGGCCCAAGAGTAATGCATACATGACTTTACAAAGTGAAACGATAGAGAGGATACAGTGTAAAATTGAACGATTGGGCCAAAGAGTAATGCATACATGACTTTACAAAGTGAAACGATAGAGAGGATACAGTGTAAAATTGAACGATTGGGCCCAAGAGTAATGCATACATGACTTTACAAAGTGAAACGATAGAGAGGATACAGTGTAAAATTGAACGATTGGGCCCGAGAGTAATGCATACATGACTTTACAAAGTGAAACGATAGAGGGGATACAGTGTAAAATTGAACGATCGGGCTCAAAAGCAATATGTTCAATATGTTCAAGAGACAAACAAAAAAAATTATTCAAGAGTGGAATATATCGAGGGTTGCACGCAAGATTGACGTAACTACATTGAAATAAAGAAGGAGTTACGAGAGTCTTGCATGCAATTCTCGATATATTCAAACATGAGCTGATTAAATGTTTTGTTTTTTATGCTTTTAATTGACACTTACTCTAGTTCGGTCAAAAGTATTGCATAAAATGCGCCAGTGTTCGTTTATTGATTGACGAGATTTCGTCATAATCTCATAGTTAAACTTGTTTCAAAAATTAATTCCAACAAGCTTATCACGAAAACAGACCCACGGGCAACCACCTTGAAAGTGTCAGTAGCAAATCTTATTTGCCACTGCGGTGTAAAGATGTTTGTATGGTGTAACAACACCTCTCTTGCTCTGAGGGATCTCTTCATAATAAAATACACTACATAAAGTTCGCTTAGCAACAACAATAGTTTGTGCATATAACCTGGTGTGTTCCAGTTTTAGTTTCATTTCTTTTATTTCTTTTTATTCACCTGATTAATGACTGATTAAACAACAGCGACAAATGTTTTAACAATTATAATGTGTGTACGGAGTTTATTTTGTATTTAAATGTGATAATTTGGACTTGGTAAAAGCAATGTTTGCTAAAACAAGAGCAACTATTTATATCTGCGTCAAATAAATGTCTTTTGAAATTCGCATTTGTCATAACTTTAGTAAAAAAAAAACTTTCATACTTTTAAATGTCAGATACATGTATGCAGCATAAATTAAATACATTGAAAATACAGAGTCGCCTCGTTTGCACGATTGTCAATTATCATATTGTGTAACTTGAGGGCCTTCGTGGTGCATCATTTAACGATTTCCTATGTAATGTTGTGTGTATACATGTAATTTGGTGCTTAGGAAACCTTGAATAGTATACTACCAGTTACCGTGTCCGATAGACTCCAAAGCTCTCTGGATAAATCGAGTCAAGTACTTTCAGCTCCACCATAAAGGAGATTATTGACATAGACTATCATGAACCATAATCATTTAGAATAAATGCTTAATTCATACGTTTAATTAAAAGTAATGGCAAGCGATTTAAAGACAAAAGAAAATGTTATGATACTAAATGCTAAAAACTCTGGGGAAACGAACTATTGTTGTTTTTATAACAATCTTTTATTTTAACTGGATTAAGCTGTTAAACACTTTTATTTTAAAAAAAGGTGCCAAAGGTTAAGAGGCATGACAAACAAACTGGGACAAAAAAAAGTAAACTTGAATTGGTTACACATAACTATGGAAAAACAGTTAAGGTACTGCGCCTCCCGCCATTGATTTGCCATAGACAAAAAAGAAAAAATATAAAAATCTCTCGAACGGCACAATGCAGTCACACCAATCTTTGCACAAACCAATGCTATAAATATATGTTTAATTTACATATGATAAGAAAAGTTAGAACAGAAAAGAAAACTAGTTAGACCCCAACAAACCCTAAAATTCTATTTGCAATTTATCACAAAAAAACGAAGCAACACTAAACGTCAATTAAAATGTCTTGATGAGGAATGAGTTACTGACAACGATACCCAAAGTCCGTTGGTCTAAAAATGTTTACAATGTGAGTTATTTGTAAATGTGTGTTTGACCTTCAATTTCCTGGTAGCGAAATGGATGACATAAAAATAAAAATGTTGATTTCTCTCTTCACAATTGAAAGTTCTTTTCAAGGACCTTAGATATTGTTGTCAATATCATTTCACGCATGTCGCATGTTGACATTTGAATTGATGTTTTGTGTTGCTTCTTTTTGTGATAAATTGCAAATAGAAGTTTAGGGATTTGTTAGATCTAACTATTTTTCTCTACTGTTCAAACTTTTCTTAATGTATGCAAAATAATCATACACTTATAGCATTTGTTTGTGCAATATTTGATGGTAATGCATTGTGCCGTTTGAGAGCTTTTTATAGTTTTCTTTTTTGTCTATGGCAAAGCAATCGCGATATATTAGTTGGGTTATATTAATTCTAAAATGGGTCAAATAACTTTCAATGTTCGTTAATATTTTGTCAAGCTAAGAATAACAGATGGAAAGACAATAAAGTGTTGCATTTACGTGCATGTACGTGCATTACTAATTCTCACGCGATTCTCTCCCTTTATTTATGATCACCATTTGCATCGTTATCAATAAGCTATTTGCAATCACTCGATATTGAAGATGTTTCCAGGTTGTTGTAGATGTTTGTATGCTTTTGCATGCAACATTGTTGAGCTGATGGGTGGGTTGGAGTTATTTCACCAAGACAATTTGTACTTGCTTTGTGATACGAGAACCTGTTGGGGCAAGTGTGAGGTTGGTGCACCCTAGAACCTGGTTTAAACCCCCAGTGGCCATTTGTTTTGCCACTGACCGTTCCAAGGCGGTAACCCATCCGGTTCTCACTTCCGTTATTTGTTTGTGGCGTCCAGTTTGAAACTGATTTTTGTAATACCATGCTCTCTTTTCCTCTCTACTTTTTGGCTGTGTGGGGAGGCTGTGTATGCTGGATGTGGCCATTCCTGATATGCATATTTCATTTTTTTTCATAATTCATACTTTAACGATAGTAAGTTATTTTCTGTATAATACTGATTTTAATTATCTTCTTTAGTATAACGTAGAATAACAGTTCACTTAATACATATTTTGTTCCGATAATCGGTCAATGTTGATTTCCTGACCTAAAGTTTAAACATCTAAAATAGAATCAGGTTAATTACAGACAAAATTTTTGGTACTTGGGAATGTTTTAATATTGTGTAGGCCTAACGATTCTTAAATTTTACTAAGATCAAAAAATCAATTTGCAAATTTCTAACTATCCTTATTAATAAAAAGGTTTATTTTGCCGAATAGCTAGGTCGTCATATAGTATGTACAGAATCGTGATCAGGCCATCGACTTTTCTAAACTGAATCTTCGATGATAAGCGGAGAACGATGTTTTGATTACTTCTCTCCAGATTTAATAAAGAACCTATGATGTAATCATCATCTGAACAGTCATAGGCAAGATAATATAATATTAGCACTAATTATAATATTACCACTTTAAAGGCCTCACTCAGGTTCTTCTTTTTGTAGAAGCATTTTCCTACTGATTTGTGGACGATAATACAGCTTAAATTGTTCGCGAAAGGACTCCGTAGTTGTGCATTTTTTGTTATCAATGTTAACATTAATCACACAGGTTATCTCTTTGCCCCATTTACTCTAACCAAAGATTAAAAGGATGTATAAATAAAGGTAGTTTTATTGTAATGCATATTTCCATATGGAATTCATTTCCAAGTTTAGCATGCAGAATCGTGCTTACCCATGGAAATATTGCCATGTTATATGTATGTTCTGCTAAATGACGGCCAGTGCAATACTACTACTGTAGGATACTTTGGGACACTTTCACGTGCGATTAATAGATGCAAGTATAGTGAAATAAAGTAAGAGTACACATTCGTATAAACACTCTGTTTGATTACCTCTACGAAAGATGGAAGATCAGGACGATTACTCTACAGAACATGACGCATCCCACTGAGTGACATCTAGTACATTATGGCATCTACCCGCCAACTCGCGCCTACCAAGACGGACGTGGGTTATGCCTGGATCATCGTGTTTGCCACATTCTTCCTTCAAGCTATCGGTGATGGTGTACGCTTTTCATATGGACTTTTGTTTGTAGAGTTTCTGGAACAGTTTCAGCAAGGCAAAGGAGCAACAGCCTGGATAGGTAGTCTCATGTTGGGAGTCTTCAATCTTGGTGGTAAGAAATTAATAAGAGCCGGAAAACAGACTGACCCAAACTAAAGTGCGTCGACGATGATTTGCAAAAACAGCTGAATGAAATTGTCTTGCCTTCATAAGTTTGGATTCAATCTCATTTGTACAAGTGCTTAACAAGAATATTTCTCATATTTTAGAGAAATTTGGGATATTCTTAATATTTTGAACACTTGACAAGAAGTTTGGATATGATGGAAACTGGCTGTTACAGATCAATGAAATACTTTTTTCTGTTACCAACCAGTCTCAAATCTCAAGCATCTTATTTTCTGAAATGGCGATAAGTAGCCATTTCAGCCAATCAGATACATGAGAGTTGAAACAGGTCTCCAAACTCAGGTTTATGATCTAAGCCCTGAGTAAATATTTACCTGTGACATATTTCGTGTGGTAAATGTTCGCCGATTCATCCCCTTAGTGAATTATGCAAATAATAACCGATGCCAAAATATCCCAATTTATAAAATAATATTAAATATATAACTTTAAAAATATCATGAAATCAAACATTTAAACTATAACTGCATTTAATGATTTAAAACAAATGGTTTTGCATAATAAAACCCACATGCAACAGCCTTCTTGATGATTTTAATAGCCTTCGTTACAACAGCATACAACGCCATAAACTACATCTCCACACTTATCCAGGTCCAGTATCAGCATTCATCATCAACAAGTTTGGTTACCGTATCGGAAGCATGGCAGGATCGGTTATCACGGCTCTAGCACTTATCTTGAGCAGTTTCATCCCCTTAGTGAATTATGCAAATAATAACCGATGCCAAAATATCCCAATTTATAATATAATATTAAATCTATAAATTTAAAAATAGCATGAAATCAAACAGTTAAACTACAACTGCATTTAATGATTTAAAACAAATGGTTTTGCATAATAAACCCCACATGCAACAGCCTTCTTGATGATTTTAATAGCCTTCGTTACAACAGCATACAACGTCATAAACTACATCTCCACACTTATCCAGGTCCAGTATCAGCATTCATCATCAACAAGTTTGGTTACCGTATCGGAAGCATGGCAGGATCGGTTATCACGGCTCTAGCACTTATCTTGAGCAGTTTCATCCCCTTAGTGAATTATGCAAATAATAACCGATGCCAAAATATCCCAATTTATAATATAATATTAAATCTATAAATTTAAAAATAGCATGAAATCAAACAGTTAAACTACAACTGCATTTAATGATTTAAAACAAATGGTTTTGCATAATAAAACCCACATGCAACAGCCTTCTTGATGATTTTAATAGCCTTCGTTACAACAGCATACAACGTCATAAACTACATCTCCACACTTATCCAGGTCCAGTATCAGCATTCATCATCAACAAGTTTGGTTACCGTATCGGAAGCATGGCAGGATCGGTTATCACGGCTCTGGCACTTATCTTGAGCAGTTTTGCTCCCAGTCTAGGATACCTTTATTTCACATATGGTGTACTTCATGGTAAAACTTTATTTCATGTTTGTCTTTTTAATTAAAAACAAACAAAATTGATGTTCATCATTATTAGTGTTTCAATGATTATGTATTAAGTAAATACATTTTATGACTAATATTCACCAGTTTTACGTTTAGAAAAGTTGTTGCATTATTATATTAAGTAGAAAAGTTGTTGCATTATTGTATTTAGTAGAAAAATTGTTGGTTTATTGTATTAAGTTTCCACATGTAGCTTTAAAGTTTATTATATACCCGTAAATGATTTAAGCATAGTACAGCGTTTGTCCGTAAGATTGATCCCTAGCGAATGTCTTTTCTGAGTGTGATTCCTGGTATGCATATTTCAGTTTTTCAAGTCGTTTACAGATTTGAAACATCTAAAATAATCCTCAATCTGACAGAACCGATCATGGCGCTTAAACATTTGAACATTTGTTAGATTAAGTCTCTCTCCCTCTCTCTTTTTTTTCGCTGCGTGGGCAGGCCGTGTTTTGTGAGTGTGGCGATTCCTGATATGCATGTATTACTTTTTTGTATAAATATGACGCGAGATTCATGTCCTGTTGTGACATCTGCTATTAAGTTGTTTAAATGTAGTCATGACAACACACTAATTGTGTTCTCGTTGATGTTCATCATTTGTTTGACTAAATTATCATTTTAGGTTTCGGATCTGGATTGTACTTTCTTGCCGGCACAGTGGTAACGGGGAAGTATTTCAAAAAGAAGCGGGCATTGGCAATCGGTATAACATTTTGTGGTGGAGGTATAGGAACTTTCGTCATACTTCCAATAACTCGACTGCTTATCGATCATTATAGTTGGAGAGGAGCCATGTATATTCTTGCTGGAATTGTGTTAAATGGATGTGTGTTCGCATCGTTATTCAGACCTTTCATTGAATTTGAAGGTGCTCAAGACAACAATGGAACCGAGAAGTTGTCGAACGATGAGAAAAATCTAAATTATCATAGTGACAAACTTGATGTAGGACTTTATCTGGAAGATAAAGAGAATACGTTAGGTGTTCCTTTAATTCCTAAAATATCTTATGATAACAATTCAGAAGAACTTCCGGAAATAGGTCGTAGACCTTCTCTAAGCCTTTCTGATATTCCAACCATGACTTCAAACATTCAGAAATCAAGCGCTATATTCTATTCTTGTCGCAGTTTGGGAAACATATCCGAACCTTATCAAAACAATAACATCGAGGAATGTGTAAATGAAGTCAATAAAGAAAAACTAGAACTAAATGGCACATCAACAGAAAATACGTTCAAAAACAAAGTTTTGGAATCTCTGTTTCCAAAGAAGCTTGTAACAAACATTACTTTTATTATTCTGATGTTCTCTACAGTGTTTATAGCGATTCCCGAATTCGTGCCCTATAGCATGCTTCCAGACTTCGGCCTGAGTGTAAACTGTGCGCCATCGCAAACAGCTTGGTTTCTGTCTGTTTTAGGAATTGGAGGTAAAAAACAACTTAACATTTATAAAGCGGAAAAATACATTATTACAGGAAACTCCACTATATGTGCAGTATAAATGAGTTTCTGACGTGAGGTTGACATGTGATCGCTGATATCAGCATTATTTAAAAAAAAAGGTGAAATATGCATATCAGGAATCGCCACATTCAGAAAAACAGCCTCCCCACACAGTCAAGAAGAAGAGAGGGAGAGAGCATGGTTAATAAAATGATCAATTTCAAAAGAGACACCACTAACAATTAACAAAAATAAACATTCACTTAGTGGTTGCAGTAGATTGTGAGCTCGAATTTGGCTCTGTAGACATTGTTGTTCAGGATTGATTCCCGCTCTAATCATAAATTAATTTTAAATTAATAGATGGAATGATTTTTTTAATTGAAATGTGCATATCAGGAATCGCCGCACTCAAACAACACATCCTCCCTACGCAGTGATAAAGAAGAGAGCAGGTGTTTTTTTAGAATATCAATTTCAAGTAAGACACCACAAACAATTACCGAAAAGAGAACACCTTGGAACTGTCAGTGGCAAAACAATTTGCCCGATGGTGTTTAAACCAGGCTCTGGGGTACACCACACTCACACTTGCCCCAACAGGTTCTCATATGAACAAGTGCAATTTATCTTGCCGAAATAACTCTTATCCACCCATCAGCTCATCAAAAACAACAGTGTGTATATAAAGGTGATCTTAGAAACCATCAAGCGATAGAAACCTTTGATTTCCTGGTATATAGTTTATCCTAAAATATATCATATTATAAGGGTACAGTAAAAAGTTTACAAAGCAACATTAAAAAATCAATGTCATGACTCATGACCGATGAATCTTTTAACCGCATTGAAGGTTCAATAGTCACCACCATATTCATACCATCTTTTGGTATGGATCAAAATTGTACTTTTTATTGATGTAAATATTGAGTTGCGCTTAACCTGGGGCATTTTCATTTCTGCCCATGAACACGCGTAATCAAACCGAACCTGCAATAATTTTCATATAATCGTCGTGTTCGGTGGCTTACATAGTTCCCTTAACATCTATTTGGATATGAAATCAAAACATGGGGAGAATGTCATCTTGGTTTATTTATTTCTCATTCTGTTATTTCATTCCAGCTATGATAAGTAATATAGCCGCTGGCTGGTTAGCTGATTTGAAATGTGTTCACAATCTGTCTCTTCTTGGTGGATGTATTTTGACCATTGGCGCATTGACAATGATCATAGCTGTCATTCCAAGACTAGAGACGTTCTTCATTTATTCAGCTCTATATGGAATATTTTCAGGTAAGAATAAAACTTCTGTAAACGTCATTAGTCATATTTAAGCCTGGTATGGTCTGGTCATGCCTGGCCAGCCGAGACCGGACAAGACCAGACTTAAAACATGACCATTGAAATTTTTTGTCTGTCAGTCTTTGTTTATTATCATCCAAACATATACAAATGTAGATGGGATTTTCATTTCAAATCCCATTATTGTCCTAAACATTAAAATAATGAGTTTGAGTTTAATGAACACATACTCCAGCTTGAAAAAAATCGTCTATAGTTTGTTTTAGCTACAAAATGCAGTACTTAATGGAGAAAATACCTTGAAATATAGTTTAACCTAAACACTATATTTAAAGGATCTTGCGCGTAAAGTTTGTTATTTACAGCAAGTGCTAGTTGTTGTTTATTTTTCATCTGTAAGTTTTGTGTTTAAGTAATGACATGTGATTATTCCAGCCGCTATGTATGGTGTTCAACCGATCGTACTGATGGAATATTTTGGCGAGCACTCCATGGCGTCTATTCTTGGTATTACAATGTGGGTGTACGGTATATCAGGGCTGATCGGTACACCAGCAGCTGGTAAGAATATATTCTATAACATATCATTTTAGGTTTTAGCAACCACTTGTGCCAGGGGTTTCAACCAAACTTCACACTTGTTTATAACAAGACTGCGAACCATGGTCCTCCACTTGAAAAAAGGAAAACGAAACTTTTTTCCCTGAAGACGACGATTATGATATGAAAAAATACTGTAAGCTCGCTTAAATGAACAGCTGCAATGTAAATGAATATTACTTTGCTCGTTTCTTATCCCCGGGTTGAGAGCAACACAATATTAACACTACTAAATAGCACAATTTTGATCTGTCCGAAACGACGTTGTGAATGTGGCTGTTCCCTTTCGATCTATTTTCACGAATATTTTCGGAGCGTTGACAACTATATATAAGCTTTTGTTAATTTTCTCAATGATGAATTATTTTTTGTTAAATTCGTTGTTACTAACATTTTTGTTTTTGACATTTTAGTTTTCTTAACCTGGCGTAACCCAAATGTTTGCGTTGATAGTTTTAGCTTTTAATGTAATGTAATCTTGAACATAATTCCATTTGAATCTAAGCTATAGATTATCTAATATTGCGAGACCATAACTCTTCACTTTCAGGATGGCTGTTTGATGCGACTGGAAGTTATACCGTGAGTTTCCTTGCCACTGGGGCTTGCTTTGTGCTAAGTGGTTTAATAAACTTTCTAGTGTTGTGTACAAAACCTCACATAGAACTAAGAAAGTAGCATGCAGTAATTACAAACAAGTCATTTAAGGAAAAATTGTTCGTGGACTATAAGAAATGTATCTGTATGGAAACAATATGATATTTTAATGTTGAAGCAGTAGTCATTAAATGAAAGCGTGTTGTTCATAAACTGCTGAAAATATATCCATATAAAACTGTTGAAATACGATGAAGAGTCAGAAGGAATGCTATATTAGGTATATTTGTTACCAATAGCGTGACCGCCATTATACATGTAGCCAAAATAAAAGACCCGTAAAAATAAGTACTTATACTACAGTAATTGTGAACAGAAAGACCGTTATGAGCGCTTGTGTAACGCTTTACGCAGCGCATTGTAAGTCTCGATGGACGATAAGTCAAAATCTAATCAGAAGTCCATAGTATGTAAACAACTGATATTACCTCAACTAAAAACGAGAGATGGTTCAAATCAGCAAATAATTTGACATATAATATATATGACATTACTTCAGCATTTGGTTTTGGAATAACGATTAACACTAAATGATTTATATTGTCAAAAGATGTTTGAAACATAAAAAGAAAATCACGTATTCGTTGTTCTATTCATGACCTACATATTATTTTAAAACAATCTGGCAGACACGCTATGCTATCTAGGTTGGCTTCTCTTTCTATATCAAGTCTGCAGAAACTGGATGAGAAAGCCGACGGCATCGTCATTAGAACCCATCCACTTTACGAGGTTGCTAGTCTTATTCAGTGTTATACTCGGCATGTTCTCAGGCCGCACATTGACTTGGAATCTGACCATCAAAGACATTTCCTTAAAATTTCTTTTTTAAATGAAGGAATAGATTTTATTGACCTTCCTAGTATATTTAAAGATAAAACAGTTCAATCGGCTGTTCCTATTTATTTTAAGAATACTGAATCGCCTATGGTTTGTTATAAACAAACCAACTAGAAATACAATTTTTAATTACAATAAAATTACCGCGATTTACAGATCAATGAAAATACACCAAAATCTTGAGAGTGTTTAACTTCTAAATATTGCTATAAGCCTGCCGGTCATATTGTTACCGGTGATCTTAATTTAATCAAAGACGGTAGAATTCGTAATTTAATTTCTAAAGGTCCCAAATATAGAATATCATCCAAAATTGATTTTAATGCATGCCGTGCAGAAATTGCTGAGTCTTTAAACTTATTTTGCAATAAATGGTGCAAAAGAGAACGTGCCGAGCCTAATGCACTTCTTGTCTTACAGCTATAGCTATTAAAGAACATGTAATTAGGTATTGCGATAAGGTTTTTGAAACTTCTGGCAAAAATTTATTTAGGTCGATTAAAAATTCAAATGACGTTTTCAAAAAGCTTAAATCAAATAATTTTCGGGCGTTCTGTTTGTCTACTTATGATTTCTCAACTTTATATACCTCGCTCCCTCATAATTTAATAAGAGACAAACTAACCAGTCTCATTGAAAAAACGTTTGCTAGAGAAAATAAAACCTTCCTCGCTTGTAATGAACATAGGGCATATTTTACAGATGGTTCTTATGATAATTATACTTTATGAACTTGTCAAGACCTAATAGAGTCGCTAACTTTCTCACTGGACAATATTTATGTTAGATTCGGTACCTCTATTTATAAACAAGTAATAGGCATCCCAATGGGTACTAATTGTGCACCCCTTGTTGCTGATCTGTTTTTATACTGTTATGAAGAGACTTTATGTTATCTCTTTCTACTGAACATCAAGATGATATAATTACAGCTTTTAACAACACCTCGGGGTACCTTGGTGATTTATTAAATATATACAATAACCATTTTCCATTACTGGTTAATAAGATTTATCCTAAAGAACTACAACTTAATAAAGCGAACACTTCAGAAAAGCAAGCAAACTTTCTCGATCTAAATCTGTCCATTGAAAATGGTTATGTCACTACTAAAATTTATGATAAAAGAAATGATTTTAATTTTAATATAGAAAATTTTCCGTTTTTAGACGGCGATGTTCCCCGTGCAACATCTAATGGGGTTTATATTTCACAGCTTGTTCGCTTTTCAAGATCTTGCAACAATGTTAATGATTTCAATGAACGTAATCTTTGCATTACAGAAAAACTTTTAAAACAAGGTAATCGGTATCACAAATTAAGGAAAACATTTTGCAAGTTTTATCGCCGATACCCAGATTTTATTCATTAATGCAGATGCAGTTTAAAATCACTATTGCAACAAGGTATTTCACAGCCAGTTTTTATGGAGATTTAATTTATAAGCTTAAAAAGATAAAAGGCAGTGTTAATTTCTCCCGGTTATTCGTAAAAACCATCTGTAAATTTAAAAAGAAAGGTTACCAACATGATATTTTACAGCGCTCTGCAGGCCTGGAGATTACCCCTTCTACAGTTGATCATTATGCTTACCTCTTTGGTTGCACGACGGTGGCAGGGGTTTAAGAGTTTATGAAGGTTAATGGGGAATCTTTTCTTAAAAGAACCTAGAAGCTCGATTTGTTTCTTTTATCCCTGTCATCGTGTTCTTGCTGATTTTACTCCAGGAGCTCTGGTCTCGGTAAGATCATTGAGTTCCCGCCCCTTCGGCTTTGCAATGCTCTTAGCTTCTTATGTTTTATATGTTTGTGTGCTTTTGCATGCAACATTGTTAAGCCGATAAGCGGGTTGGAGTTTTTTCACCATGACAACTTGTACTTGTTTTGTGATATGAGAACCTGTTGGGGCAAGTGTGAGTTTGGTGCACCCTAGAACCTGGTTTAAACCCCCAGTGGCAATTTGATTTGCCACTGACCGTTCCAAGGCGGTAACCCCTCTGGTTCTCATTTTTGTTTATTGTTAGTGTTGTCTTTTTTGAAACTGATCATTTTATTAACCATGCTCTCTCCCCCTCTGTTCTTCTTGACTGTGTGGGGAGGCTGTTTTTTCTGAATGTGGCGATTCCTGATATGCATATTTCACGTTTTCATAATTTTATTAGAATTATTATAATTTAGAAATAAGTGAAATATGAATCTTATCAGAAATCGCCACACTCACAAAACACAGCCTCCCAACGCAGCGAAAAAAGAGAAGAAGAGAGAGCATGTTTTTATAAGTATGTCAATTCAAATAAGACGCCACAAACAATTAACGAAAATGAGAACCCTTTGGGTTACCGCCTTTGAACGGTCATTGGCAAAACAAATTGTCACTGGGGGTTTAAACCAGGTTCTAGGGTGCATCGACCTCACACTTTCCCCAACAGGTTCTTCTATCACAAAACAAGTACAAGTAGTGTTTGTTAAATATCTCCAACTCACCCATCAGCTTAACAATGTTGCATGCAAAAGCACACAAACATATAAAGCCAAAAGCATTGCAAAGCCAAAAGGGCGAGTACTCAATGATTTTACCGAGACCAGAGCCACTGGAGTCGGATTAGCAAGAACACGATGGCAGGGATAAAAGGAACAAATCGAGTTTCTATGTTCTTGAAAGAAAAGATTTCCCCATAAACCTTCATAAACTCTTAAAACCCTGCCACCGCCGTCAACCAAAGAGGTAAGCATAATGATCAACTATAGAAGTTAATATTTATAAAAAATTAAAATTGCACTTTATACCCCAACTCATTAATTATTGAAACTAAAAAACGGATGCAATGGTGGAAAACGCGATCTGAGACGAAGTTCGTTGAAATCATGTGCCATCAGGACGATGCTATTTCCCAATGAAAATGCTGCTTTCTAATACGCCACCGATGCCATCATGTCTATTATTTTCTTAGGTTTTTAACAGATGCAATACGCTAAGCGCCGTTCCGATAATGTCCCTTTGGAATCTGGATCACAATCCATCCTCCTGTCACACCATATGTCAAATTTTATCGAAATAGATGCCAAGGGGACTTTGAAAGCCACCGACAAATATGAAATTATTGCAGGCTTGGTTTGATTAAGCCTATTCATGGACAGTAATGGAAATAGATATTACTGCCCACGACGCCTATCCCTGGTTGAGCGCAATTCAATATTTACACCAGTAAACAGTATAATTTGATTCATCCAAAACGGTGGTGTGCATATGATGGTGAACATTGAACCTTCAATGCGGAATCATTAGATTAACACCATTCTATCTTCAGCGGCATATGGTCCCCAGATAAAAGAATGAGTTTGACTTAAATTAGACATCTAAATAGATGAGAATTTTGACAGAGGTTTTGAGAATATAAATCCTGCATATCACAGAGAACACCAAAGGCAAAAATTAGAAACCAGGAAGTATGTCCTAGGTATGATTGAACAGTATCCAAATCTATAATGGCAGGGGTATTGAAACCACCTATCTTAAAACTGGCCGAAATGCTAAACCAAAAGTAAATTTAGACGTACTTAATATTCATATTAAGTAACATAATTTCAGTACTTCCTTGCTGAAACAACTTTATGTTACATCATTCTCGCTTTTCTGGGAGTACATGTATTCTTTTATGTGTCATATAACCTGACCTCTGGAGATATTTAATTCTTCCAAAAGCTACGTTTTATGCAATCGAAAATTAATTCCTAGATTCTCATCCAAATTTGGGGGAAAAATGGGTCGGGTGGGTGGGTTTAATTTTTTATTTATCAGTCTTTCAGTTTATAACGACGCTTGTATGGTGTAAATATAAATAAGCGTCTGGCTGAGTATGAATTGCCAATTCGCAAATAAAAGTTTCATACTGCGTTTTCGTACTCTACCGATTCGTATTCGTAATGTACATTTTGATGTAAGCATTTTTTTTCAAAAAAAAAAACGTTTCGGGCAGAGTGATTTTCGAGGGGAGGGCGGGGATAAGAATTTAGGAATTAATTTTTTATTCCCTTACTAAATAAGTTGACGATTTGATTGTCTCTTGAGCAACATTCATCTTCAATCTTCATTTTCATTAGTTCGAACGTGACAGGGAAAGCGTTTGATATGGAAACTTGCGTAAAGATAATGCCAAAGGTATTTTCGTGAATTATTATAAATGCAATGCGTTTAACAACACATTACAAATTTATATAATCACTCAAATTTTTTGTAAAATTCAACATAAATGGTACATATTGTAGTTAAATTTGATGTAGCTTCAAAGAACGGGATTCCGGTTCGGTGAAGAACACCACGAATCTGTGCAATGATCTACTTAGCACGACGCCCCCACACACTCATTTCTATTTCTAACTTGTTCAAAGGGTTGAAACGTCATTGGGCTTGCTTTTAAAAACTACTGAACAGTGGCATTCACCGATGATGGTATAATTTAACGTTAATCGTAGTTATTTCCCTTTCTTTATTTTTTGTCCACTTATATAGATACTTAAGTTACATTTAATTACCGAATAATATGACTAGTAAGAGCTACCGACGTCCCAAAACATTTCACGGTGTTTGTTGTAGGTTAAAATCTTCGCGATTGACACGCGTTCATCATATTTGACAGGTGTTTTTCTTTAGGCGTCTAACTATTTCATCGAATTATCGTTTTAATTGTTTACAGTGTTTGCGATTTGTTTTTCATTTGCGTCTTACAAGATATAATTTTTTCAGCTCTCCTGTTAACCTTCCCAACATGCAATACAAACATACAAGAGTATGTTCCGCTGTTTATTTCTGACCTTTCCTAATCATTTTGAATTTTTTAATTGATTTTATCAAAGTAAGACCACTAGTTGATTGCACGACCGTTGTTGCTAACGAGGAGACATTTCTGCCAATTTCGTGGAAACGTTTCAAGAAGGCATACAAATTGCTGGTTATGTGGATTGAAGGGGGAAATATACGAAACGTGATTAATCACCGACGTTCTCAGCGTGATTGATGTCTGCTCAATGACAAACACACATTTTGTCGTCTTTCCAAATTGCCTGCTGTTTGTTTGATTAGCGTCCCGATTTGCTCTCGTTAAGTTCAATAATATTGGAGAGATTTTACTGTTTGGCAATGTTATTGTATTGGGAATTTATTTAGTCAAATTTACGATCAGAGACTTATTGGAATATCCTTCTATAGAATTGTATATTTAGATATTGCTGTACGCATTTTTCTTTGAAGATTATTTATTTCGATGTTAAATCGTGATTTATTTAGATTTCGGGTAACTGACATATATATCAGCACACATAATGTAAAAGTTTTAATCAAAATTTAAAAAAACAACATTTATTCCAACATTACAATAAAAATAGCATGCATTTGTTACCACCTTTTACATGGAAATCCAATTTTTCACGCTACATGATATTTATTTCATATGCAATAAACGATTTTGTCACAAAAGCTGTGCTACGAGCAAGTAATTATACGACGTCATATTTATAATTATGTAATATCGTGTGAAACCGTTTGAAATACAAGCGAAACGTGGAATATCTTGCAACTTTGCAACTTGACATTTCTGTATAAGACCAATACTTAGAACGTGATTAGTCACCTCTAACTTGCCTTGACCGACATCCGCTTATTGTGTCGTTTTACATAATCACCGGCGGCTTTTAAAATGTGTCTAAGTACCCTTGCAATCCTGTCTTGCGACGCTTAAGACTAGTAAGAACGACGTAATCATGTGTTTCTTATATTTAAAGTTGTGTCAGAAAGGTTTTTTAATTTCAGATTTGTGTTTGGAAATGAAATTCAGTTAATGATTCTATAAAATAACAAAAGCAGGGAAAAATCTGTCCTACTGAGTTGGAAAAGATTATAAAATATGTTTGAAAACAATGTTCTCTAATCAAACGTAATATGTAAATGAGCAACATCGTGATTGTCTTTGGAACATTTTAGTTAAACAAGGAAAGTACGCGTATTTACTGAAAACAAATCTTGCTGGAACCAGTCAATAATCTCCCCAATCACATAGGAATCTTCCAAACAAAATTCGGAATTAGTTTTAAATCAATCCCATCTGGTCGGATTTAAATAGAAAGATCTATGATCAAACGTATAGCTGACTCGATTTGAAAAATAAAATTATTTTAAGCTCTTTATACTTAAAGCGACGAAAAACATGATGTTTGCGAAGATATATATTTGTTTGTATAGACTGTATAGACCGATATAGGTAAAATATACATTTTATAAAGGACACAGCTTATGTACTTTGTAAAACCTGCATGAAAGAGGGGAAATATAGAACCAATCATCAACGTAATTTCAATGTAAAATAATCGTTGTTTGACCACTGGTCTCTGATTTTGTCAAGCCAAATTCAAATAAAATAAATCATTACAAATATACAAAAGTGAAACATGCGTATCACTCATACCCACATCCAGAAGACACAAATACTTATATATTTTATTTAAACACTTAAATATTATACCATGTGGGTTACACTAGTATTAAAAGGACTTCTAAAATGTATAATCATTAGAAAGGTATACACAGTTGTATTTAGTGAAAACAAACAATATGTAGCTTTATGCACGATTCATTTCACATTGTTCAACGATAATATTTCGAACGATTTAGTACCAATACATAAACTTAAAGCAACACATGTTACTAGTTTCCATTTTATTTTTATTTAATGCATTTTGATATACGTTTACATGTGTGCATAGAAAATTGTATTAATTATTTTAACAGCAAGCCGCACCTGATGATCAGGCCTGAAGGTTATAAAGCTGAGATTGGAAAAAAGTCTCAAATATCAAGCATCTAATTGGCTGAAATTGCGACTAGTCTGATGCTTCAGATTTGAGACTGGTTTCCAATATCAGCTTAATAACCTTGGGCACAGATTAAACTCATTAAGTTTGATTTAAGAAAATATTCTCCGTAAATGAAATAAATATACTAGTGTCCAAAAGAAACGATACAACTTGTTTGCAAGGACATACAATAAAACCAAACGGCTATAAACATTTGGATTGGTCTAGTTCATTCGAGAGACCTTTAAACAGCATCATGCAAGTGTACAAAAATCATCAATCCGGCAATCAAGCATTAAAAGTATTTAAAGAAGGATCAGGTCTAAAATGAACATTTTATTGGAAGTTTGGTATCGTTTCATATGGACACTAGCATTTGTTTCCAATATGTTTTTTTCCTTTTATTTATAAACCGATTCAAAAGAAATATGAACATTTCCCTTCGTTGTTTTTTAATGAATAGTCAAAAAGCTAGACCAAGAACTAAGGAAAATCTTTTTCAAAATATTTAAAAAATCATTCAGTCCAAAGGATGTCTGACACAGGATGGTGTTCACAACGCCTTCAATGCGACATTTTCGTATAACAGTCTTTCCATGATACTGTTACTCATATTCTAATTTAACAATTAAGTGGAAGCAATGATATACATGTACATGTAATTTCTTTTAAAATGAAAAAAAAAGTTTCAAAAATCTGCCGAAAGTTTACGTGAATTTTGTTCAAATATTTTTTATCAAATTAAAAATGAAACAATGTCATAAAGCATATTTATTTTCAACTACCTCTGCAAATCTTGCTGTTTTCAATGGTTAAATAACTATAAACTATAACTACTGCTGATTTAACTACAGAAACTCTTGTTTCCGACAAATGTATTTGATTGCATACAGCACTGTAAAGTAAGCAAAAGGTTTGCAATAAGGTCAACAGGCAATTTATTCATCTTCTTTTCGCTCCAGCCTGGCGGAAAATGTGAAAATGATTCACCCTAGTTGCTGGTTTGAAACTTATGTGAAAACAAGCTTTTCCGCGCAATAATGCATTGGTTTCTTTGTTATAAGTTTTACATCGATTTATCAAATACTTTTTCATATCGACGTGTTCTTTTTGATTATGTGGGAAGGCTGTGGCAAATGTTGTAGTTATTGAGAAGTATAGTATGACGCTTCGTGTATTTTCTTATGATTTATTAATTCAAATTAAAAAGTAGTTTGAGATGTGCAGGATGGCTTTATAATCCCTCAGATTCTTTGCAAATTTAATGTTTATCTAGTCAATTATTTTTAATACAAAACACATGTGAGTGACTTTTATATTTAATCAATGCAAATCAAACGTATTTTAACTCAAACTGAATGTCGATTTTAATTGCAGTGAAAACTGGATTGTGATTGTGATAGATGAAAAGGGAACTTTGAAAGCCATCGACTAGACAAATATGAAAATATTGCAGGCTCGGTCTGATTGAGCCTGTTTATGGGCAGTAATGGAAATGCATTTTACTATCACGCCGCCTTGCACCGGCTTGAGCGCAACTCAATATTTACACAAATTAACAGCACAATTTTGTTCCATCACAAACGATGTTGTGTTTATGGCGGTGAACATGGAACCTTCAATACGGTATTTGCAAGCAAGCAAGACATAGCCAGAAAACTCTGTGGTTTTACAAGTTACAAGTTTTCCTTTCTTTCAAATCATCTACGGGAAAGAAATTCGGACAAAGCACATGATAGTGTATTGTGTATTGTGTTTTGCGTTTGCTATAACAATTTGGCAAACAAAGGCGCACAGAAAGTCAAACTTTCCATCAAGTATAACAAAAGACGTTTGTTTGTTGTCCACATAGCAGAGTGTATGAATATGGTCCTTCCAGGTTTTGTCAAGATGATATAAGGAACTTTAATAAGATGGATTGCTTGTCATTCGATGTGAGGCGGCGAAGTCGACGGTCTCACACTTGGTTCATTGTGGCACATGACAGTTTAATAAATTTTTGCTTATTGAAACTGAGTACAGAACTAAAAAGATTTTTGAAATCAGTCAACTGGTTGCTGAGATATTGTCATTTGAAAAAATGGCAAGTGAAGTGATAAAAATGTAAAGAATTTAAGTTCTTAAAAAGTCCAAACTAGTTGCTCCATATGTTTGTACATTTTTTACAGTGATCAAAATCAATCAAGTTATACGCATAGGTGGCAGAATAAAAATTTTATGGAGCTTTATTGACCAATATTAAATAAATCAAAGAGTTTTAATTTATGTGCTTAAAATACAAGTATTACTGTTTCTTATTATTTAAATGTGTATTTCTGTTAAAATACATGTTGAAGCATCAAATATAAGTGCTTTAGAACTTGTGGTATCGCATAAAGATAAAAAATTCATAATGTTAAGAAGTGTGTCACAATCCTGACAACAACATAAGTGCAGTGTACTCAAAAATGTTTCACTAAGGCCATTCCTGTTTGTCACAACTTAACAAAACATGACATAGACTTCTAGGAAAAGACATGCTCATGTTTTCATGTAAAGGATATGTTGACAGAATATTGCAATATGTGCATAATGTCACACTCCTGACAAATTTAGCTGACATTTTCTGAAGGGAGCTGCAGACAAATATAATTTCAATAGAGGTGATAATATTATATTTATTGCATCTAGAAACATAAATCTTAATGATAAACAAAGCATTTCTTATGTACTATTAATCTTTAAAGTCCTATACATTTATAAAGCAAAGATGTATTGATTTTCTTAAGGTATTTCTTAATCTACCACACTTGACTTAATAGCTTAAATTTTGATTACTTTAAGTATAATATGCTTAATTTTATCATTATTTGATGCCTAATAAATGCACATTTTACTAAAACAACACTAAAACTTGTCTTTACTCAAGCTTTTTTTTTAAATAATGGTCTGAACAAATGTGATTTGAAAAGTGTCACACTTTTTTGTCACACTCCTGACATTTTTGCCCATTATTTTAGAATATTTTTTAACGGATGGTGCTATTTTGATGAAACTTCACAAATCTTTAAAGGGCATGGAAAGACACTTCTGCAAAGTAGGAAAATGGAAGTTACTGTTTGTTGAACATTTTTATAACAGGAAAACCAAAACCAGCCATTTTTTTTAAACAGCCCTATTTAGAATTTTGTACAGGGACTTCGCAACCAAACGAAACATTTAACCATATATTTCGCATTTCTCTTTATAATAAAACGCCTAAATCATGATGGTTAAAGATTGCTGCGTTTGAGAATTCACATCAAGTTTTTGAAACTTTTGTTGCTGGAAGGTATACATGTCTGCCTCAATTTACATTTTGAAAAATCTTGCACATTTTTTTATTCATTTGGATAGGCCTACAATTTCCGAGGTCATTTTCTTTGTTTCAATCTGTTTATAAACGTATATTGTAAAATTTAAGAAGCAGTTAAGGCCTGCTTATAATAAAACGAAGTTAAAAGGCCATTTTGAGCGGCCGTGAATAATATTTATTCAACGAAAATTGTCAGATTTTTTAAAGGAGTCGTCATAATGATACTGATAACATTTTGCTAGTGTTTTCTTTTCAAATGAATCGATGCGTTTGTCTTTTCAACATATAAATGTTCATGAAGCACGAAATACAAAAATTGTAAACCTCCAGCTGATTTCATTTTTGAGGCAAATGTATCATTCGTAACAAGATTCGTTTTGTTTAATGTTTATGTGAAACCTCCAGTTCAAGCAACAAGTTCTGCCAACTCAATACAAACGTTTTGAGCAGGCGCAAAGAAACCTTTGATGGCAAGCGAAAGCATTATAGAATGCGTGATTAATCGCCTCAGATATAACGTTCCTGGATGATTGAAGTCTTTGAATGACAACAGCAAATTTTGTCGTCGTATTAAATTTCCGACTTCAGAATGTTTGTGGAGAAGTCAAGTGTTGGTAAAAGTTATTCTCCGCAGCTTCTGTTGGTGGTAAGAAAATAAATATCAACAATACAATTGGTAAAATTACTTACACATGCAGTTTGTTTAATTCGTCAAAATAATAGACTTTCCGTTTATTAAAAAAATGTACACCGTAGAAGTGCATGAACCGAAAATTAATCTTCTAAGGCGGTTATCCCTCGGGCTCTATTTTTTTAATTGTTTGTGGTGTCTGAATATGGCAATTCCTGATAGGCGTATTTTACTTCTTTGTACTGGCCACAATAACTGAAAGTGAAACTGACTTTATTTGATGAAACGCCTATTTTTAAACAATTACATATTCAATGGTGTTGTACAATAAAACTAGACTGGCTCCCGTCCCTATGTTCTGTTATATATTCTCATGTCACTTATACAATAATCGTCAGTACCTCCAAGAAAAGCAACTTCTGCAGGTACCTTACTGATATGCATTTTACTTCCCTTATCTCCCATATCAGTAAAAAAGGAAAATGAAACGAATAAAAAGGAGATAATAAAAATTTCAGTGTGTTTTTAATAAACCATCTAGCTGGTGCCAGGCTACAATAAAACATTCATGTAAAAATACATTAATTAAAAATTAAAGTATAGTTTAAAGTAAAAATATACACCTGAGCAATTTTTATTAAATTCTAAAACACTTATACAACAAAGTTAAAACATATCCATTGGTAAAAACAACACTGTTCATAAGAATCGATTACATATGTAAAATAGGCAGTTAATCACATTAAAACAATGTGTAGAAGTCTTTAAAATAGTAAGTTTTTAGGTTTTTCGTAAAAAGACCAAGGGAATCAGACTGTCTTAAAAACACTACTTCAAAAACACTATAAAGATTGGAGAAACATTTTGCCGCCATTATGTACATATTTTATTTGGTTCTTTTACATTTACATACGCACTCGTACTCATTCAACTTGCTGAAACGAAGTGTTTATTTTTATGATAGTTTCCTTAAGGTGATATTTCAATTAATATTTTAAAATGCACCAAATTCATATTGCGATGAAAATTCATTAATAAAAACGTGCTTGAAAAAAACTCTCGATAATTTTCCCGTATGCCAAGATTCCCTTAATCGGCTCTTGTAGCGTGAACGTTAATTTAAAGTTAATTTAAAAGTTAATTATCGTGAGAGTCATTAAACACAATGAAGTTACATTAGTTTGAGGGTAATGAGTTTCTATTTGCAAACGCGCTGTAGTTTCAATGTGCATTTTTTGTTGGAATTTTAATTACAGATGCTTTGAGAATAATACTTGTATTTAAAGAGGATGAACGGACAGCTTTGTTTAATTAAAAACGGATGGAAAATATATTAATTAATGGTTACAAAGCAAATTTATATCTGCTGATATAAAACAAATTGTTTATCATGCATTTATCTACTTTAAAACAATTTAAAGGGAATAAAGATCTTAGACGAATACACATGTAAGCTTTCGGTTCGGTGCATCAGAGCTTTAAAATGCTATACGTCGAATGTGTGTCTTTGATGATTTAATAGAACAAGTAACACAAATGTCTGATGTGTTAATATTCTTATGTTTTATATGTTTGTGTGCTTTTGCATGCAACATTGTTGAGCCGATAAGTGGGTTGGAGTTTTTTCACCAAGACAACTTGTACTTGTTTTGTGTTATGAGAACCTGTTGGGGCAAGTGTGAGGTTAGTGCACCCTAGAACCTGGTTTAAACCCCCAGTGGCAATTTAATTTGCCACTGACCGTTCCAAGGCGGTAACCCCTCGAGTTCTCATTTTTGTTAATTGTTAGCGGTGTTCTTTTTTAAAAACTGATCATGCTCTCTCCTCCTCTCTTCTTCTTGACTGTGTGGGGAGGCTGTTTTTTCTGATATGCATATTTCACCTTTTTGTAACGTTTTTAAATAATATAATATAATTTAATATGATAAAAGAGTGGACGTCAATTTACGGATGGTTGTACATGTAACACGAGCATTACTTCTCAAAATTTGATAGCGACTGCTTTTCATTTTATCCCGAATTATTACCCCTACCAAGTCTCAACTGCTGTTCTGCTTCAACAGTCAATCGGCTCATTCCTTCTTTGGCACAAAGCTAATGTTAAATAAACACATTTTCAGAACCACAACAAATTTTTTTCGTTTCAATCTATATTCGTATATTCAATCAGTGCTGTTATCCGTTACGTTCTTTGAAGGTCGTTTGAAATTACTTTTGTTTAAATATTTCGGCCAGTTTAAAGATGGATGGTTTCAATATCCCAGCCAATATAAATGTCAAATTGGATATCGTATAACCACCACAAGGATATACTTCCTGCTTTTTAAATTTTGCCTTTGGCGTTGTCTGTGATATTCAGGATTTATATTCTCAGTTCATCTGTCAAAATTCTACTAGTTTAGTTCCGCCCTTTGTTTTCTCGTTTAGGGCAAACCCATTCTTTTATTTTGGGACCATACGCTGCTGAACATGGGATGGTATTAATCTGAAAATACCGCATTGAAGGTTCCATTTTCACAGCCATATGCATACCATCGTTTGGGATGGATCAGAATTGTACTGTTTATTAGTGTAAACATTGAGTTGCGCTCAGCCCGGGGCTAGGCGGCATGGGCAGTAATATGGATTTCCATTACTTTCCATGAACAGGCTCAATCAAACATAGCTTGCAATATTTTCATATTTGTGGTGTTCGGTGGTTTTAAAGTTCCCTTTTCATCCATTTTATGTAAGAAATAAACACAATCTTTAAAGAGTTTCTTATCGAAATTCGAGCAGTAAATTGTCAGATTTCCTGTGCAAATTGCTTGCCGTTGGCTTAGATGTACACTGGCATTATGTTCTCGTTTATGGCGATTCACTTTCTTTATCAAAACTATATGCCGCTGATATAATAATGAAAAAAATATATAAAAGAGAAAACTGAAACAGTAATGATAAAAACATTCAATGCCTATTACTTTCGAAAATAAAATTTGATTTGCTTTGAATACAAAGTAAAAATCTGTTCCACTAGACACTTACCATGGCACTACAACTCATGCTAGCACATAATTTATATTCTCCAGATCCCCTATCAAAATTCTATTCTGTTTAATTGCCGCCCATTGTTTTCTCGTTTAGGGCATGGTTGATATGTTTTGTTTGTAAGTTATTGTGATTAAGATGGCATTGATCGTTCGTCGAAAAATTTCCTAAGTGCCCTTGATGTATTCTAATTACTTTAAATGCTGTTGAATTTTATTTTTCATGCGTAGTTCAGTTGCTTCAAGTTTAGGTATATCATACTGTGGTGATGAGGGTTGGTGTTTGTTGTAAGCACAGTTTGATTCGATTATCTTAATGGTGTCTTATCTTCGTATTGTTAATATTGTTTATAGCTAGATTTGGTTGGAAGTATGGTTGATTTGTTTAAGGTCGTCTGACGGTAACCTTGGTGGTATATACAGAAACACAGAAATGAACTCTTAAACAAACGCATAATTTTTTATTCTAACAGTTAATTTCAGTTCTAAATGTATTTGTCACTGGCTTTATATATGTATATGAAAAGGTTTAAGAACATTTTCCGACCTCATTGCATTTTTCTTCAAAACTAACGGTGACTTTTTATTTTCGACTTATTTTGCTTGTATTAAGATCTTAATATACAAATGCATGTTATGTCTCTGATACGTTTTCTTCGCAACTCGTTTTTGATTGGTAGAAATATACTGTCTGGAAATTTCATTGCTGTTTCTTAAAAAAATATACTTACAATTCTGCTTAGTTTTTGTGTTGTAATATAAAGTCTTAATAATAACAAGAGCCAGTCGGAAACGACTGCAAGCTCGACTATTCGAAAAGTCAGAATTATTAAGCACATTGTAACTGGGCTTCATTTAAACTGGGGAGTGATTCAGGAGTTTATGACGCCTCCAACAAACACACATGAACAAAAGTTTCTTAATCCAAGTTAGGAAATCAATAAATTACACTTAATTTATTCTTGTAGATTTTTTTGGGTTTACACAACCCAGCCCATACACCCCTGATCCCACACCCATCAACCCACTATCTTTGCCCACCTATAGTGGTGTGGCTTGGTGTAGTACAGTATGGTATGCGGGTTGCTGGTGTTGTCATTGTTGGTGTTGTTGTTGGTGGTGGTAGTGTTGTTGCTGGTGGTGGTGGTGGTGGTGGTGTTGGTTGTTGGTGTTGTTGTTGATGTTGTTGATGTTGTTGTTGGTGGTGGTGTTGATGTTGTTGGTGGTGGTGTTGGTGTTGCTGGTGTTGTAATAGTATAGTAAAAGTATAGTAATAGTATAGTAATAGTAATAGTATAGTATAGTATAGTATAGTATAGTATAGTATAGTATAGTATAGTATAGTATAGTATAGTATAGTATAGTATAGTATAGTAATAGTATAGTATAGTAGTAGTATATTATAGTATAGTAATAGTGTAGTAATAGTATAGTAATAGTATAGTATAGTATAGTATAGTATAGTATAGTATAGTATAGTATAGTATAGTATAGTATAGTATAGTATAGTATGGTGTTGTAATAGTATAGTAAAAGTATAGTAATAGTATAGTATAGTATAGTATAGTATAGTATAGTATAGTATAGTATAGTATGGTGTTGTAATAGTATAGTAAAAGTATAGTAATAGTATAGTAATAGTAATAGTATAGTATAGTATAGTATAGTATAGTATAGTATAGTATAGTATAGTATACTATAGTATAGTATAGTATAGTATAGTAATAGTATAGTAATAGTATAGAATAGTAGTAGTATATTATAGTATAGTAATAGTATAGTAAAAGTATAGTAATAGTATAGTAATAGTATAGTATAGTATAGTAATAGTATAGTAATAGTATAGTAATAGTAATAGTATAGTAAAGTATAGTATAGTATAGTAATAGTATAGTAATAGTATAGTAATAGTATAGTATAGTATAGTATAGTATAGTATAGTATAGTATAGTATAGTATAGTATAGTATAGTATAGTATAGTATAGTATAGTATAGTATAGTATAGTATAGTATAGTAATAGTATAGTAAAAGTATAGTAAAAGTATAGTAATAGTATAGTAATAGTATAGTATAGTATAGTATAGTATAGTATAGTATAGTAATAATATAGTAATAGTATAGTATGGTTTAGTATGGTATGGTATGGTATGGTATGGTATGTTATGGTATGGTATAGTATAGTATAGTATAGTATAGTATAGTATAGTATAGTATAGTATAGTATAGTATAGTATAGTATAGTATAGTATAGTATAGTATAGTATAGTATAGTATAGTATAGTATAGTATAGTATAGTATAGTATAGTATAGGTCTATGCCCCCACCCACCCCACCCACCCCACTTTCAACCAAAGTATGTTAAGTACATCTGTTTTAAACATTTTCTATAGCATTACATATGAAAAACACTAACATTGAACCTTTAAGAATTATTTATAAGTCTTAATTCTAATTTCAAGTGAAAAGGGCAAAAATCAAATATAAAAAAGCAAGGATGAGTTATGGGCCTTTGAAAATAAACCTGATGTAAGATAAAATAAAGGTATACAAAGTTTTAAACCTTAATTTTTAAGTCTAAAAAGGGCAGTTATTTGAAAAAAATCAAAGAGTTATGGTTCTTGGCATACATAGTCAGGGTCATGATGATGAATAAGTTTCAAAGCTATAGTACAAGAAGTATGAAAGTAACTAGCTTGCACGCAAACTTTAACCTGAAATTCTAAGTCAAAAAAGGGGCATAATTTGATTAAAAATGAAAGAAAGAGTTATGGTTCTTGGCATACATAGTTAGGGTCATGATGGTAAACAAGTGTCTTAAGTTTCAAAGCTGTAGTACGAGAAGTATGAAAGTAACTATCTTGCACGCAAACTTTAACCTGAAATTCTAAGTCGAAAAAGGGCCATTATTTGATTAAAAATGAAAGAAAGAGTTATGGTTCTTGGCACACATAGTCAGGGTCATGATGGTAAACAAGTGTCTTAAGTTTCAAAGCTATAGTACAAGAAGTATTTAAGTAACTACCTTGCACGCAAACTTTAACCTGAAATTCTCAGTCGAAAAAGGGCCATAATTTGTACAAGATGAAAATTAGAGTTATGGTTCTTGGCAGACAAACTTGAATTATGATGATGAAGAAGTGTTGAAAGTTTCAAAGCTGTAGTATGAGTAGTATGGAAGTTATGGGTTTGTACAGTAGCTTGCAAGCAAACTTTAACCTGAAATTCTAAGTCGAAAAAGGGGCATGATTGATAAAAATGAAAGTTAGAGTTAAGGTTCTTGGCATACACACTTGGGATATAATGATTAACAAGTGTTGAAAGTTTCAAAGCTGTAGTATGAGTAGTATTGATGTTATGAGTTTGTACAGTAGCTTGCACGCAAACTTTAACCTGAAATTCTAAGTCGAAAAAGGGGCATAATTTGATAAAAATGAAAGTTAGAGTTATGGTTCTTGGCATACACACTTGGGATATGATGATTAACAAGTGTTGAAAGTTTCAAAGCTGTAGTATAAGTAGTATTGAAGTAATGGGTTTGTACAGTAGCTTGCACGCAAACTTTAACCTGAAATTTTAAGTCGAAAAAGGGCCATAATTTGATCAAAATGAAAGTTAGAGTTATGGTTCTTGGCATACACACACGGGACATGATGACGAACAAGTGTGCCAAGTTTTAAAGCTGTAGTATAGGTAGTATTGAAGTTATGAGTTTGTACAATAGCTTGCACGCAAACTTTAACCTGAAATTTTAAGTCAAAAAAGGGCCATAATTTGATCAAAATGAAAGTTAGAGTTATGGTTCTTGGCAAACACACTCGGGACATGATGATGAACAAGTGTGCCAAGTCTAAAAGCTGTAGCTATAGTAGTTTTTAAGATATAGGTAGGTTGCACGTAAACTTTAACCAAAGCGAAACGCCGACTGCGACGGCGACGCCGACGCCGACGCCCAAGTGAGTACAATAGCTCGACATATTCTTCGAATAGTCGAGCTAAAAATAAAGGAATCGAATAAATATCTAGACTGTCAAACTAAACACCTGAAACTATGATTTATTCTCGTATTCGTGTGTAAATTATATGTTAATGTTCAACTATATCACAACTTGGATTTATGCAAGTCAGAATGAACACCTGATATAAAGAATATATTACATGTATAAAATTAATACATCATTTCAGGAATTACTTTCTTGTATACTGCGCTCCAGTCGCCAGCGTTATTTGATATCAGTTTTGCTGTCACATTTGTTCCTTGTTAATTTGTTCCCTGTTAACGTAATCTTTGCATTACAGAAAACCTTTTAAAACAAGGTTATCGGTATCACAAATTTAGGAAAACCTTTTGCAAGTTTTATCGCCGATACCCAGATCTAATTCATAAATACAGGTGCAGTTTAAAATCACTATTGCAACAAGGTATTTCACAGCCAGTTGTTTATGGAGATTTAATTTATAAACTTATGAAGATAAAAGACAATGTTAATTTCTCCAACATGATATTTTACAGCGCTCTGCAGGCTGGTGATTAACCCATCTACAGTTGATCATTATGCCTACCTCTTTGGTTGCACGACGGTGGCAGGGGTTTAAGAGTTTATGAAGGTTTATTGGGGAAATATTTTCTTAAAAGAACCTAGAAGCTGGATTTGTTTCTTTTAACCCTGTCATCGTTTTCTTGCTGATTTTACTCCAGGTGCTCTGGTCTCGGTAAGATCATTCAGTACCCGCCCTTCGGCTTTGCAATGCTATGAGCTTCTTATGTTTTATATGTTTGTGTGCTTTTGTATGCAACATTGTTGAGCCGATGGGTGGGTTGAAGTTATTTCACCAAAACAATTTGTACTTGTTTTGTGAAATGAGAACCTGTTGGGGCAAGTGTGAAGTTGGTGCACCTTAGAACCTGGTTTAAACACCCAGTGGCAATTTGTTTGCCACTGACCGTTTCAAGGCGGTAACCCCTCTGGTTCTCACTTTCGTTATTTGTTTGTGGCGTCCATTTTGAAACTGATTGTTGTAATATCATGCTCTCTTTTCCTCTCTACTTTTTGGCTGTGTGGGGAGGCTGTGTATGCTGGATGTGGCCATTCCTGATATGCTTATTTCATTTTTTTCTTGACACTTATAATTTAAATTGATTATTTAAATATAAGTTAACCTTTTTTTGAGAGCTTCCTCTAATTAGAGAAAAAAACAGGAAACTTAAAAAATAAACATATATTGATTTAGAAATTATTTCCGTAAAAGAAAGCGCTACGGTTTTAACTGCATTGGTGTTATTCTTTGTATGTCTTTCGATCTTAAATGACCGTCGATTTTATTGCCTCTGAATGGTCAAATGCGGAAACTCCAGTAGGTGTATTTATTTTGTCTTTTTTATCATACTTGTGACGATGGTTTCCCTTATCGGTAATGAATGTCTTAAGTTAATTCCTTTTTATTTTCGATGCAATCATTCTGTTTTAAATGATATATGTAAGATCTACGAGATCTAAGATTTCGTATACATGTGTGCTGTGTGTCATATTTTACGTAAAAACAAATATGCTGTGTCTTCTGGACGTGGCTGTTCCTTTATATGCATATTTCACTTTTATATATATCAAACCTTGCATGATATTTCTTTAATGCTTAACTTTAAATAATGACAAAAACTCTAAACTATAACATTATGTTTTTGCTGAAAACGAAGCTGTCAATGTTATGAGATTAACAGATGCTGATAAACCAAACTTCTAAATTAAACTGCTTTCATACCAAAACTATATTGTTCTCTTGCTCGTTAATCATTTTATTTCATTTGATCATATAATAAAGATAGGACCTATCTTTCTCTTTACGTTTTGTTTGTGTCGGGGGACATATTTTCTGAATGTGTCAATATTTATTTTCAAAGCCCTGCCATCGCCACAAACAACTCCACAAAACCATTCTTTTATCTGGGGACCGTATGTCGCTAAGCATGGAATGGTATTAATCTGAAAATACCGCATTGAAGATTCCATGTTCAACGCCATATGCATACCATCGTTTGGGATGGATCGATATTCTTCTGTTTATTGGTGTAAATATTGAGTTGCGGTCAACCCGGGGTTAGACATTTTGGGACGTAATCTGCATTTCCATTACTGCACATGAACAGACTCAATCAAAACAAGCCTACAATATTTTCATATTTGTCTTGCTCGGTGGTTTTTAAAGTTCCCCTCTCATCTATATCGATCAGTTGAAATCAACGAGAATGCCGAGATCTGTTCAATATTCTGTCAGTAACCCTTTTTTGAATGTGTTGATGAGTTTTGTTAGTAATGTTCCGAGAAACTGTCATTTTGTAAAATTTAATCAAATTTCTATCACAACTGATTTAGAAATACGTGTTGCGGTACTGTTTATTAAACGAAAATGTTTTGTCATATATATTATATGTATATCGGCGATTAACCTTAAACACGTGTTACTTTTCTTAATTATGATACCAATGCCCATATGTCAAACTTGGACGTTTGAACAAACGCATTGATATCTGTATACTGATAAAAGCTCTGGATAGGCAACCACTGGTGAGAACCTCTGTGCTGCAGTCATACCATAAATAGTGTAAATAGAGTAAATACTTTTATGCAGTTCACAGGATATTGGATCATGGCAAAAATATGAGCATACATTCGAAAAAAATTGTTTCAGAAGTAACACTGACATGTTTTATTGACATCACGGAAACTAAAAGTAGCTGAATCGTCTGGTAATGATAATTGCTGAAACATTATCTTTGGTTCTTGATTACTCGATATGCAAGAAAATAATTTCTTCTTTAATGAGATATTGTATGTCATATTGTCACGAAACAAATTTGAAAACACACCAACGTTAAGCAGGATATGAAAACCTGGATGTTAAACTATCAGGACATGCTATGTAGAACTACTTCTTTACATTTGAAGTTTTTGGGGATATTGTATATGCTAATGTTCGCATTTCTGTTAAACGTGTGTTACAATTCTTAACAGCTATAGTTTTGAGGTGTTTTTTTTGTTTGTACGCATATCGATGATTGGCGGATTTATTGTTCCAGTATTGACTAATTAAGAAATAATAAACGTCTTTCAGCAATGACGTTATCGTTCCGAAACATTTCAGCTAAACGTAACTTCGGAAATGTAAATTTCACAGGTCAATGTATAATCTATTCCAAAAGAAAGTGTTCACTTTGTTTTCGTTGTTATTTCATTAACTGCTTTTCTTATTGCCTAAATATTGGTATAAAATTGAGATTAGATCATGAATAGTTTAACTAAGAATTTATATGATCTAATCTCAGTTTTGACAACAAATATTTAAAAAATAAAGAAAAGACATTAATGAAAAATCACCAAAACCAAAGAACACACTTTCTTTTGGGATATAGTACACGTAAAAGCATGTTTTAATGCAGCGCATGGAAAAACTGTATATAGTAAACATGATAATAACATAATATCATTAAAGATTGTTCATCAAACTATTGCATGTGAAGAAAACTTAATTACTTGGTTTGTCTGTACAATGAAAGGTTGAAGATGCAGTATAAAAAGATAAAATTATGCTCATGCTTTTTTTCCGATGTTATTTAAATGGTTCCATAAATAGATTGGTTTTTATGGTCAAAACCTAATGTGGCACTTCGAATCGCTACACTATGTTTTTTATTGAAAATTTTATTTGTGATGTATTTCATGTAATATTTTCTCAATTTCAATGATTTTTCTGCTTCTGTACGCTTCTAGACCAAGTAATATTGTTTATAATAATGCACTGGCAGGCAGCATTGTGAATTTTCTCCAGACTCAAGTTCGAACAAGCAATATTCCTAGAGATTCATACTTTGAAATATTTCCATATTTTGGCATTAAGGTGTGGCCTCGCTTTTCTTATAATTATTACATTATGCTTGTGCCTTTATTGAATTTTAGTGAAAACTTTTGAACTTCCTTTCTTTTTCCAAAATTATAAACGTTGTCAAAATCATTTTAAACAATCAAGAACTGACGACATTTTCAAACATTTACTTTTAATTATTATGTTCTACGACGGTTCTGTTCGACCAATATTATACTGAGTGCCAATGAAAACCCAACACTTTATTTTTGAAATATTTTTATGTGTGTAAAAGTTAAACAAATTGGCAAAGGTATATGTGTTTTAAAATGAAAAAGTAACCAATCGATACATTTATTGACCACTGTTTTTTTTAAACTTACTCTCCTGCAGTAACCCCGTGCAAAAGCACGAAAGTTAAGTTTTGGCATGTACACATGCATGAATATCCTCAAAAAAAGTCCATTTGTTAACCTTTACTTACGGCTACACAAATCCTATCTTCAGTTTTCAAGTTTTACTCTATACAAATCTAAAAATGCAAAGACTTTTAGACAACCAGCGACATGAGGTTTTGGGCAAGATGTATGCCTCGACGGGAAATCGCTCTTGGAATGCATTGTTTGATATCCACAATTACTCACTTTGCTCAAAGACATCTTATTCATTTAAAACACATCTATTTTTGCGAATTTATTAAACTTTTACACACATCAAAAATATTCCAAAAGTAAAGTGCGTTTTCGTTGGCACTCAGTATAGTTTCCCTCGTAGCCAAAGACTAGTTCGAAACAAATGTCTGTTTATTTTTGCAGTGTGGTGGCCGTAAAGGGTATCCCCGTTCATATAGTCAATGCTGTATTCAGTAGATAATCGGTTACCGATGTCATACGGTGAGGTGATGACAACATTTATCAGGATTATCCGATATACCTTCTTTGGGGGGTTGTCTCGGCTAGCTCAGTCGGTAGCGTGGTCGGAATTGCATGGCTTTGCGCTGTCGCCGAACGGTACAATTTCGTTCACTAGCAATGGCAGTTATTTGTCTATACGTAGAACAGATGATAGAATAATCGAAAAACAAAAGTACAATGTTTTAATAATGATATGTTTGGTTCTGTGACTGCTTTTAAAAATACCAAGACAAAAAAATTAGTGATAATGATAAAAAAGAAATATCTGCATATCAGGAATCGCTACACTCACAAAACACAGCCTCCCCACGCAGCGAAAAAGAAGAGAGGGAGAGCATCCTTGTTATAAGTATTCCAATTCAAAAAGGACGCCAAAATCAATTAACGAAAATGAGAACCTTTGGGGATACCGCCAAATTTTGGGGAACCTTTGGTGATAAGAGTTTGGGAAGGAACGCGATTAAGCCAACAATTTCCTTATAGCTGTCTATACTTTAATCATTTTCATATGGCGTTGTTAGAAATATGACGCAGAATAAAACCTGATACTTGGTGGGCACTTAACTTGCTGTTTTAAAATGGTTAATTTAGGCTCCTATAAATATGAAAACGTTTTTATCATTGTTTAATGATTCTTTGAAGGAACATATTCTTTCTGAAAATTAAAGCTTTTGGTCTAATGCTTCACTTCTTAATTTGAAGTAAAAGAAAAAAATCTAGCAGTAAGTTGGTGTCCTTGATCATGCTAAGATGTCCCTTGCGAAATAATGTCACGAATTCTCAGGCTCAAGTTACGTCTTTTTGTGTATTGACTTAAGATTCTCATAATAAAATCACCAATTTAAGCTGTAGTGGCATATTGGGAAATATGGTATGCTATTATCATAATACCCTCTGTTATTTTGCTCGCGCCTATTACAGTAAATGGCGTGTTATTAACCAATTATTTTGCAACATGATTGAAATGTTGCTTTGGAAACAACAGAATTGGATATATAATATTATACAGAAATACCTCAGACAAGGATTCATGTTACATTGTGTTGGTTTTTATTAATTGTTGACATTTCGCTTTACAACGCCATTTATGTATACATGTGTGTGCTTCTACATGCAACCTTCTTGTCGAATAGGAAGGTAGGTTGGTGCTTATTCACCAAGTCTTATTGTACTTGTTTGTTCATATGATTACATGTAGGTGCAAGTGTGATACCGGTGCATCTAGAACCACAGGTGACGATATGCTATACAAATTTTCGTTCAAAAGTGGCAACCTCTCGCATTCTCATTTTTATTAAGTATTGCGCTGTATTTTTTAAATTGACGAACCTATCAACACATTCATTCTTTTCCTATTTACTGTTCTTGCTGTTTGTTAATCTATATCGTATATATGAGGTTTGATACTTTCTTATATCTATTACACTTTTTATCACATATTTCATAGATTGTTTCATGAAACGAATGAAAGTACTGCGATTTCCCTGACATTCTGTAACAGTGCTATTTCGTGACAAAGTCAGATGGCACTTCTTGTTTATTCTCTGTTTAAGCCAATCTATTCTGGACGGAATTATTGACGATCAAATTGAACAATCAAAACCTAATAGGCGTGTTTCAGCAATTTCATCGTCCTCCGGAACAATTCAGCAATTAAAGTTTCTATTTTGGTCATTAAACATGTTTCAGTATCGCTTGAATATTATTTTTAACGAATTTACAATTATAATAAAATAAAAATTTCTAATCATGTCAAAGGTTGTCGAATGCTTTTTATATAATTTAACTCTTGTGCAGAATACAATATTTAAAACTTCATGAGAGGTTAGATATGGACGCATATTTCGAAGATTTATAGATGAGAAAGGACAAATACCGCAAATAGTTTTTTTAAACCACTACAAACTTACAGTCATATTCTGTCATCATATTTTGTGCACTAATCAAATAAATTCCATCACGATACTGAATTTCCTTAAAATATCAACATTAACAACAGTCACGTAATGAGGGTAATGATAATATTACACCAGAGGGACACGCAATACATTCAACATAATAAATAGCATTCGTTCAGTTATTAAAGGAAGCCAATCAATAACACTAATTGTTTTTTATTCAAACTGTTTCTGTGGACGAGATGTGATGATCATAAATGGAAAATGAATGTTTCGCGTTTTTTCCTATTTAGAGCTTTATGTATAATTGTTTAAATGACTTCGTTAATGGAATTTTCTTTTGTGTTTTTTTTTATTTTGAATGTTTATGATCATTGTCTAATGGTTCATTGCGGAAAAAATAAGTTAGGTTCTCACGCTACTTTCTCCGCTTATGATATGAATGTTGCCTTTAGTGGTGTCTTATTTGAAATTAGTCATGTTATAACTATTTTATAAATCCATGCTCTCATGTTCTCTCTTCTTTTTCACTGGTCTTTTTTCTGGATGTGGCGATTCCTAGAATGCATATATCAGATTTTAAAGATGCCAATCTTATTACAAAATATGTGTCGAATAGTTTAATTTCTGTTTTAATGTACCATGAAACTAACACTTGAAGATTATTTTGTTTTAAACTTTTTTATTATAAAAGCTCAAAGGTTGGTTCAATTTTGAACTTGTATTAACTCTGCACCCCATCTAATGACATAAACGGTTAAGTAACTGACCGTTCATGTGGGATCTCATTAGGTTTTCTTGTTTTCTTTATTTGATTGTGGTGTCTTTCTATTGATCTATTGGTCTATTTAACTGTTGGGGGGAAGTGTGAGGTTAGTACACCATAGATCCTGGCTTAAACCCCCAGTGGCAAATTGTTTTGCTACTGGCCGTTCCAAGGCAATCACCCCAAGGTTTCTCTTTTTCGTTAAATGTTTGTGGTGTCGTTATGAAGTAGATAATCTTACATGCTATCTTTTTCTCACTACTTTTTCACTGCATGAAAAGACTGAGTGTGGTGATTTCTGATAAGCATATTTCATTTATTTTAAAAAAGTAAGGCTCTACTTTCTCTGTTATGTGGCCGTTTGGGGAGGCTGCGCTTTGTGTATGTAGCTTTCCCTGATACATGCATTTATACTCGAGAAAGCTATGACTATTTTATAGTATAATATATTATTTACCATCTTTTGTTGTAAGATCTGTCATGATGAATATATCTTCCTGTTCTTTTAAGTCACTTTTAGAAAAACACTAGCCAAATTACGCACACTATATGTACTAAACTATGGATATGGAAGAAAAATATAAATTTGTCTGCTACGGGTAATTATCTGAGGGTGAAATAATTACAAACAAATTTCAAAGAAGTTAACACATAATTGTATGAGATGAAAGGGTCTCAAACAATGTGTAAGGTTACATTGCTTTAATTTATCATTCCCAAAATAATTTTACTTGTTTTACAGAAAACATTAGTCTACAAACCAACCATATCTCAATCCTTATTTTTGAAGTGTCCCGTTTATTCTAAGGTATATTATCTAGAGATATTTTATAAGGTATTGTAAGCAAAATATTGAAACATCGCTTTCCTTAAATTTCTTTCTTTTAAGGAAACTACCGGAAAGTAATGGAAACTGGAATACGTTGTAGGCTTTTTTTTCCTTTTCATTGTAATTTATAAAATTCGATATACATTTCATTGTAAGTATTCTTCTAATGTTACGTTGAGTTTTAGAGGAGGTTACCACTAGGTTTCTGGTGTTTTTTTTGTAAATTTGGTCAAGCTATAAACTTATTGGTTTACTCTATGTATCTTGTAATAAGCTTTGACGAGCGACTGTGCTTATTGTGTTAAGCTTTGTCGAACGGCTGTGCTTTTTGTGTTTAACTTGTCGATTGGCTGTGTTTTTTGTGTTTAGCTTTGTCGAACGGCTGTGTTTTTTGTGTTAAACTTTGTATAGTGGATGTGCTTTTTGTGTTTAGCTTATCGAGCGGCCCTGCTTTACGTGTTTAGCATTGTCGAGCGACTGTGTTTTTCTTTGTTAGCTTTTTTATGTGCTTATTTAACTTCTTTATAGTAAACAATTGTTGTAACACGAGACATAGTTCCAACTTGCTTGCATATAGCGATCTTCTACTGCTTGTTTTATTTTGTTACTTAGTTTTACCTTATTCGATCCAGAATACCAACAAAAACAAAAGAGACATTTTTAAAATGTTGCAGGTTGCATGTTGAAATTTTCAAAACGCTTTTCTGCCATACATAAAAGTTACGGCATAAAATATTATACGGTGCTCTGCAGGCCTGGCGATTACCCATCTACAGTTTGCTTACGTCTTTGGTTGCACGACGGTTTGCTGGGATTTAAGAGTTTACGAAGGTTTATGGGGAACTTTTTTTAAAGAACCTAGAGACTCGATTTGTTTTTTCTATCCCTGTCATTTTGTTCTGGCTGATTTGATTGTGGGTGTGCTGGTCTCGGTGAAATAATTGAGTACCTGCCCTTTATGCTTTACAATGTTATTACTATATTATGTTTTATACTGTGTGCTTTTGCATGCAAAATTATTTAGCTGTTGGGTGGGTTTGAGTTATTTAATTATAACAAGACAACTTGAACGTGTTTGTTGTTTTTACAACCTGTTCGGGCAAGTATGAGGTTAGTGCAGCCTAGAACTTGGTTAAACCACCAGCGCCAAACTGTTTCGCCAATGACCGTTCCAAGGGTACATCTCTGGTTCTCATTTTTCTTCCTTTATTCTTCTCTGCTCTGTGCGGGGGTTGTGTCTTCTGAATGTGGCAATTCCTGTTATGAGCATTTTACGTTTTTTTTTTTTGTAAAAATGAGACATTTATTTCAAGTTCAATTGTCTCGACTAGATTGTCAAAGTTAAAATGGTTTAGAGTGGTTTTCAAGTACCTTCCTTCTTGGAAATCTTATTGCGTCTATTCCTGCTGTGATTTTTGCGTTTCCAAAATGTTTTAGATATTTTCATTTGTCTGTGTGTGTCGTTGGCCCGTTTAACCAATATACAGCAACGATAATCTCATCCTTATGCATAGTGTTTGATAATAAATCTAAGAACAGCTTCACCAGATAACATATATATCTGTATATGTCGAATTATTTGATAATAAATCTAAGAACATCTTCACCAGATAACATATATATCTGTATATGTCGAATTATTTGATAATAAATCTAAGAACATCTTCACCAGATAACATATATATCTGTATATGTCGAATTATTTTCGGCTATCAATATGAAAAACAGGCAATCTTTTCTTTGAACTGAAAGCATATTGGTTTCGTGACAAATTGTCATATTATTTCATACCTTCCAATGCATATCAATTGCAGACGGTAATATGTTCTACTATTCGGGCCAAAAGAGAACTAATGATAGTGTTTCGGCAATTTCCTTAGCACAGCGGGACATTTCAGCCAATTCCAGTCTTTGGTAGTCATAAAACTTGTCAACGAAATGTGTGAAAACAGTATTATTAACTTAACTCTTCAGTTGAGTAGTACTCTGGAATTATATTTCAATAGAGGAATGTGTTTACAGTCTGTAGAAACAATACACAATAAGAGACTTATTAAAAAAAAAACAAGCGCTATACACTTAATGTTCTAACTTCAACGATCATATTTTTTAAATTTCTCTGCAAACTTGAAATATAATAAGATACATTATTTGCACGACTTTGTATGAAACAATAATCTAATTCTTTTCACGCGTTTAGAAACCACTGACATTTAATCAATGTAGGGGTAAAAAACCAACAGTCACAAAATTGTCGGTAGTGGGTATATTATCCGACAACGAAAGTTCACGTCTTATTGTTCAAATATGGATTTTAGTGAAAATTTCAACACATGCATGCAATACTGCAATAATGGGATTGTTTAGCTGTTACACAGAAGATTTTTCAGCAGTTTTTGCCAGTTTCCGTATATTCTTTATACAAAAGCTACGGTCAATTTTGGGACTTTTGGTTTTGCCCTCACTTCGATTAAATGCTTTGGTTAAAGAACGCACGGAGGGATTTCAATGGAAATTTCTGAAAAAGAATTAAAAATGGTACATCTTATTATGTTTCAAATTTGAAGACTGAACTCCAAGTCTATGCGGAGAAATAGAAAAATTTTGATCGGTGTAGTTAGAACATTGGTTAAATGTACAAGTAACATGATATATATATATATATATATATATATATATATATATATATATATATATATATATATATATATATATATATATATATATATATATATATATATATATATATATATATATATATATATATGCAAATAAGACAAGTACTGTTTCGGCATTGGTAAAAATTTGTCTGAAACGCAAACTTGCAAAAATAAATGTTTGATTTTTATTTCCTGTTTCTGTTGTAATTATTGTTTCGTCGGCATGTAAATAAAGCTCAATCACCTTTATACTTTAAATATTTGTACTTTTTCCCCTGTTTAAACG
>JAZAYU010001011.1:0-105034 GCA_038501625.1 Corbicula japonica
CCTTAAACTCAACATGCTGAGTGTAAAATTGAAAGTGATATTTCATTGCACTTGGTTTCCAAACTAATTGCAGTAGTAACAGTGGGGTTTTGGCTGTTAATGTTGATTCTTTATAAAATGCAGAATTCTGAAATTAATTTATACATCCAACATGCATGTTGTGACTTGTATGGTGTGTGTGAATCTAGTTTTGCTTTGAAACTGCATGACAATTAAAATTGAAAATTATCTGGAACAAACTGGTTACAGTTCCAAACATGGCTAAAACTTTTTCAATGTTAACTTCATTAAGGTCCGCAAGTGGCCAGATTTTGCAAAAAAGCAGTGTCAGAAGTACAAGTTGCTTCACAGAAATTGACAAAAATGCAGGTTCCTGCTCAAACTTGATGTATATGTATTGCAATAGCGTTACCATACCTAAAATTTTTAACCCAGCTCTTCCTTAATTTGTAGATATTGTGGAAAATAATGGTTACTTTAGTTTTAACAAATTTGGTAGACAGGAGAGTGCAAGATTAAATACATTTCACCTTGTGGAGCTCAAAATTTCTTTTTGATCCCACTTGTACATCATCACTCAGTAACACAAGTGGCATGGACAGAAGTGAAATTAATTACTATTTAGGAGCTTTGAAATGGGTGATAAATAAACTGAAAAAAAAACAAGGATGGTTGTCATGTGTTGAGGTTGTTAGAACAGAGGGAAATTTGGGAACAGAGGGAAATTTTTACAACGTTTGGGAGAACTGAACTCGGATATTTGCTTTCTGCATTAAACATAGAGAGAAAAACTTCCCCTTGGCTGAGCGAGTTGTTGTGTATCTGAATTATATACCAAGGGACACAACAATGCAGCTTCAGGAACACTGTTAATACATGAGTTGCTGTCACTGCGCTTTATAATAAGCATGCCTCGCTGTTTTAGATTCATTGTATTGAATACTGTTGTAGCACTTGTATCATGTAGATTAATCTATAGTAATCTATCAAAGTGTTATTCATATTGGGTCTCGAACTTGGATAAACCGACAAGTCAATGACATAACACAGGTTCTGGACATCAAGGAGACTATTTTTCACTCTAAGCCATTCCCTGAAAATCAACTATGCCCATTCAGTGATTTAATTATGTCATACTTTTTAATACACAATACTTTTTAATGAACAAAGAACAATTTTTAAAATTCTTTTTAATAGTATGGTTAAGACAACGAAATTGCAAAAAAAGGATGGTGTTAACCATACAAATTTAAGAAACTAAAAAAGTATGGTAATACTATGAAAGTTGACATTTTCAGTTTACATTAATAATTTTGCTTGAATAATCTGTTTTTGCAACATGTTAATGGAAATAAATTATCTCAAAGAAGAAATAAAATACACTGGTCACAAGCCAGTAATAACTTACTGCAAAATACCCATAATAACAACATTGGATTGGTCCATAAAACATTAATCAAGTATGCTGTGTATCTTCACATTTTAAAAATATTACTCGGAGTTAACAATCCAACTCAATATTTTTTCATGATACTTGAGCTAACTCTTAACAAAATGAGTCTAACAAGTTACAGTTATCAAAAATATCAGTTAACCCTTTCCTCCACAAATATGCCTTTTTTGGTATGTGAAAATGGTGTAGATCCAGATCAGCCATGTGAATCACTGTTGCTTTAAGATTTTTAAGTTTTTTTCTGAACAAAATGCAAACAGTGCAGATCCTGATCAGACAGCATGGATGTGCAGGCAAATCTGGATCTGCACTGGCCGCATATGTGATAAATGCGTATACATGGAGTAAAGGGTTAACCGATATGATCTCCCTGTCACAACTCTAAGTTACAACAATAATAACACTTCACCAACACTATTATTAACCCTTTACTCCATATAAATTATACAGGTTTTATTGTATGTGTCACCAGTGTAGATCCAAATCATCTGGCACATACATGATCTGTATCTACACTGGTCACATCTGGGTCAGAAATATTCTAATTCATCTAAAAGCAAATAGTATAGATCCTGATCAGATGGCAAGTATGTGCAGGCTGATCTGGATCTATACTGTTTGCCCATTCCATAAAAGCTGTAAATATAGAGTAACGGGTTAAATCCACCACTTCTTTTGAAAGACTTCTAATAGTTTAGTTATCTACAAGTCACAGAGAATACAGTGAATCTATACTGTTTCTCCATGCGATAAAAGTAGTATCTATTGAGTAAATGGTAAATTCCACCACTTTTCTCTTAATTCTGAAAGACTGCATGAGTAAAGTTTTCCTCTGGTCACAGAGAATACACTGTAATTGTCATATCCATATCTAGAAACAGGTCCTTCAACATCGTCTCCACTTTATCCCATTCCAGTTTATCCAGACCACAACCGATCCGAGGCATACTCACTGCTTTAACGTCATTCTTAGCACAGTGGGATTTCATCGCTATGAGGCTCTGTTCTAGTGACTGGTACGTGGGTTTGTGGAAGTATTTTGGCTTTGTGATGAGATAGTAGATGAATCTTTTGCCACGTTTTAACACGGCGACGTCTCCAACATCTTTACCTGAAATGTCCATAAGTTTTGAGTAATAATGTAAATATTAACCCTTTGCTCTTCACACACCTGTATAGCGTCAGCAAACAGTGTAGATCCAGATCAGCCGGCACTGATGATCAGGATCTGCACTGTTCGCTTTTTTACTTGTTAGGTTATTTCTGACCAAACTGCGACCAGTGCGGATCCTGATCAGACAGCACAGATGTGCTGGCTGATCTGGATCTACACTGGTCGCACATGCATAACAAGAGCCAGTCGGAAACGACTGCACGCTCGACTATTCGAAAAGTCAGACATATTTAAGCACATTTTAAACTGGGCTTCATTTAAACTTGGGAGTGATTCAGGAGTTTATGAAACCCCCAACACATACACATGAACAAAACTTTCTTAATCCAAGTTAGGAAATCAATAAATTACTGATCCCACACCCACCAACCCACTATCCCTGCCCACCTATAGTGGTGTGGTATGGTGTAGTATAGTATGGTTCTGGTTGCTGTTGTTGTTGGTGGTGTTGGTAGTGATGGTGTTGTTGTTGGTGGTGGTGTTGTTGTTGTTGGTAGTGTTATTGGTATTGTTGTTGGTGGTTGTGTTGTTGTTGTTGGTTGTCGGTGTTGTTGTTGTTGGTGGTGGTGTTGCTGATGTTGGTGTTGTTGTTGCTGTTGTTGTTGTTAGTGTTGGTGTTGTTGTTGGTGGTGTTGGTGTTGTTGGTGGTGGTAGTGTTGGTGTTGTTGTTGGTGTTGTTGTTGTTGGTTGTCGGTGTTGTTGTTATTTTTGGTGTTGGTGTTGTTGTTGTTGGTGGTGGTGTTGTTGTAGGTGGTGGTGTTGTTGGTGGTGGTGTTGATGTTGTTGTAGGTGGTGGTGTTGTTGGTTGTTGGTGTTGTTGTTGGTGTTGTTGTTGGTGGTGTTGTTGTTGTTGGTTGTGTTGTTGACAGTGTTGTTGATGTTGTTATTTGCGTTGTTGTTGTTGTTGGTGTTGTTGTTGTTGGTGGTGGTAATGTTGTTGTTGGTTGTGGTGGTGTTGTTATTGGTGTTGTTGTTGCTATTATTGGTGGTGGTGGTGGTATGTGGTGGTGGGGGGTACAGTACAGTACAGTAGATAAAGCATAGCATAGTACAGTATAGTATATGCCCCCACCCACCCCACAACCACTCAACACTTTCAACCAAAGTATGTTAAGTACATCTGTTTTAAACCTTTTCTATAGCATTACATATGAAAAACACTAACATTGAAACTTTAAACATAATTTGGAAGTCTTAATTCTAATTTCTAAGTGAAAAAGGGCAAAAATTAAATATAAAAAAGCAAGGATGAGTTATGGGCCTTTGAACGTCAACCAGATGTATGATAAAATAGAGGTATACAAAGTTTTAAAGTTGTAGTTTTAATAGAATGAAAGTTATGAGCTTTAACCAGCTTGCACACAAACTTTAACCTTAATTTCTAAGTCTAAAAAGGGAAATAATTTGATAAAAATCAAAGAGTTATGGTTCTTGGCATACATAGTCAGGGTCATGATGGTGAACAAGTTTCAAAGCTATAGTACAAGAAGTATGAAAGTAACTAGCTTGCACGCAAGCTTTAACCTGAAATTTTAAGTCGAAAAAGGGCCATAATTTGATCAAAATCAAAGAAGGAGTTATGGTTCTTTGTATACATAGTCAGGGTCATGATGGTGAACAAGTGTCTTAAGTTTCAAAGCTATAGTACAAGAAGTATGAAAGCAACTAGCTTGCATGCAAACTTTAACCATAAATTCTTAGTCAAAAAAGGGCCATAATTTGATTAAAATCAATGAAAGAGTTATGGTTCATGGCATAGATAGTCAGGGTCATGATGGTGAACAAGTGTCTTAAGTTTCGTGTCTTAAGTTTCAAAGCTTAGTTCAAGATCTATGAAACTAACTAGCTTGCACTCAAACTTTAACCTAAAATTCTAAGTCGAAAAAGGGCCATAATTTGATCAAAATGAAAGTTAGAGTTATGGTTCTTGGCATAAACACTCGGGGACATGATGATTAACAAGTGTGGCAAGTTTCAAAGCTGTATTATTAGTAGTATTGAAGTTATGAGTTTGTACAGTAGCTTGCACAAAAAATTTAACCTTAAATTCTAAGTCGAAAAAGGGCCATAATTTGATCAAAATGAAAGTTAGAGTTATGGTTCTTGGCATACACTCTCGGGACATGATGATGAAAAAGTGTGCCAAGTTTCAAAGCTGTAGTATTAGTAGTATTGAAGTGATGAGTTTGTACAGTAGCTTGCACGCAAACTTTAACCTTAAATTCTAAGTCGAAAAAGGGCCATAATTTGATCAAAATGAAAGTTAGAGTTATGGTTCTTGGCATACACACTCGGGACATGATGATGAACAAGTGTGCCAAGTTTCAAAGCTGTAGTATTAGTAGTATTGAAGTGATGAGTTTGTACAGTAGCTTGCACGCAAACTTTAACCTGAAATTCTTAGTCGAAAAAGGGCCATAATTTGATCAAAATTAAAGTTAGAGTTATGTTTCTTGGCATACACACTCGGGACATGATGATGAACAAGTGTGCCAAGTTTTAAAGCTGTAGCTATAGTAGTTTTTAAGATATAGGTAGGTTGCACGCAAACTTTAACCAAAGCGGGACGCCGACGGCAACGCCAGAGTGAGTAGAATAGCTCGACATATTCTTTGAATAGTCGAGCTAAAAAGGCAAATATAATTATGGAGGAAAGGGTTAATTGATTGTTGTCATTGTTTTTTTATAAGTGTTAGGAATTTGGGTCTACAAAATAATTTATCAGGCAGCTTTACTAAACTGACTTGAGTCACAATAAACTCTCATATTAAATGTTAAAACATATACTAATCCTTTACTTCATGTGATATAGAAAAATATTACATATTACAATGTTTTTAAACTACTGATAGATATTTTCAAAATTGCCATTATTTTAAATTCGAGACCAAAATCAAAGAAATAACGCCAAAAAATTATGTCTCATATGCATAAAAAGCCGTACTGAAAGGAGTAGGTTCACGAAGGTCTAATATTGGCCTAAAATATGTCAAATTTTAAATTTCGCTACATATCTTAAATTTTTATGCCTTTGAATACATAAATGGTTATACTTTTCATATCTTACAACTTTATATTGATAACTGTTAAAGGAGTTTGACAAGGGGCCATCAAAATTGCTAAAAATGAGGAAATTGTGCAAAAATTCATATTTTTGTCCATTTTCATCGCAGATTTTAGAGGATTTCAATAAGGGCACACTTCTCGACCAAAATCAAATTTTGACCATGAATTCAGCACACATTTCTACAATGAAAATTCTTTAAATTAATGTGGTCGAAGCCTGTGCCCAATATGAAAATCACCAAAATATGATGAAAATTTAACCAAAAATTGCATTTTGGCAAACATTTTCAAATTTCAGACACATTTGACATACTTAATTTTTTATTTCGGTTTATGGGTTCATCTTCACTGTTTATCTTTTCAACAAAACAACCATTATAGATTATAAAAAGCACTCATTCAGTGATGTAAATGCAATTTGAAAATTTGAGATAATTTTAGGCCAATTTTGAGCCTTCGTGAATCTACCCCTTTATTACATTAATTTTCTATTTTCAAATTGTGACGTACTAAAAAGTGTGTCATTTGTTTTCTGCAACAGATTTTCATGAGTTATATTTCAATAGACTTCATGCCTCTGTGACAACCAAATTATAGCAGATTGTCCTCACGGCTTTATCATACCTTGTTCCTTTAGTTCATTTAGCCCTTTAAACTTTTCTTTGAAAACTGTCGCAATTCCCTTTCCCATCCGTAGGTCTACACTCACACAATGTGCCAAACTTTGGCTCTCATTACACGAAAACAAGTCACCCTTTTTGTGTACGATAGCAAACTGAAACAGAGCAAAATCTGCAAAATTTTTTAAAGTAATATTATTCATATATTTAATTTTATCAATGAACCTATTTAAAAATGAAATTAGATTTACTCATTTCTCCATAATATATACAGGTGTTATCAACAGTGTAGACCCAGAACAGCTTGCACATCTGTTCCATTTGATCTGGATCTGAACTGTTGACTTCATGTTTAGAAGTAACCAAATGAATCTAAGTGAACATTTTAGATCCTGATCAGATGGCAAAGATGAACACTGTTCATCCATGGATAACAGACATATCCTATGGAGTAAAGGGTTAAAACAAATAGTTAACAAGAGCCTGTTGGTAACAACAGCTTAAATATTTGAAAGTGATCACAAAAATTAAATTCAAGCATAATTTGAGCAGAAGTGAATTTTTATTTTAATAAGGGGAGTTGGAGGTCTTCCTTTACACATAGATTTTAGCTCCACTGCAGCACTATCTATACAAACAAATTTTATGATGAAATACCAAGAAATGTCACACTTATAGTCAATATCAAATTGACCAGTAGATGACTGTCAAATGTGACCCTAACCTATCCTTGTTTGCTACATTATGACCCTATTTATAAACAATATATTGAGAAAAAGATCCAACAATATACGATGGAATGTATAAATCTTTTCTTTGAGAAGAGCAACACAAAAATTGTACAGAAATCTCAATTCAATTCTCAAAGATTTCAGTTCAAATAAGATCAAAAACACAAAGTGATTTTTGTTTGTAATATGCACAGAAAATAATATAGCAATTGAGCAACACTTGAATAAATATTTGGTTATTAAAAAAACCCACCTGATATTACTGTATAAAACAGATTACACATTACAAAAATAATTCAGCAAAAAAGATTTTTTAAAATGGATTTACTCACTGACGAGCATGAATTCTTCCCTTTTTCTTCATAACTGTCAGTTTCATTAGAAGCAGCCATGAGAAAGCAATGGTCCTGATGTCTGAAAAAAAGAATTCACACTTAAGAGGTATGTGGACATGGCTTGATTCACATGGGCAAGCAGTGTCCTCTTTACGATCCCAGCAGAGAAAAGACTTACTAAATTTTGATCATTTTGATTCAGCCAGATAATAACCTAATAAATCTAAAAGCAACCTGTCTAGATCAAGATTGAACTGCATCTGGGCACTAGACAACTATTGGGGACAGGTACCCATACCCTTCGGAAAGGGAACTTTGTGTCGTGTTAAGACAAAAAAGGGAAATTTTAAGTCATATTAAAATAAATGTTTTGACTTTGAAGTGTCACACTTACTCATAAAACTGTTTTTCACCTCTGATAATAATAGCTAACTTAGACTTACAAATAAATAATTTTATCAATTATGTGCATTTTTGGGAGTCCTTTTATTTATTTTAGATTTTGGAGGGGTTTTTCAGAGATAAGGGAAAAAAAACTATTGTGAGAGGGGAATGGGGCCCATCATGGGCTCCAAAAATTGTCAAACAAGTGCACTGTGCATGGATGTGCAAGCAGACCTGGATCAACATTGGTCAAATAATAATTTATAAAAAAATATTTGGGTCAAAACTGTCAAAATGGGAAATTGAGAGCGAGGAGGAATATTAAGCAAATCTATTTGATGATTTTGATACTTTAGAATAGTTACCTATGTATAAGATTCAATATAATTCTAGCAATATTTACCCATAAGATGTTGCAAAAAATTGTCGTTTATCTTGACAAAAAATCCATGCTAGAAAGAAGGTTCTTGTGATATCAGAGTTTTCTTTAATATGCAAATTAAATGCGCAGAGTTCAGCAATGCACAGACTTAACCTACACAACATGTAGTACTTGTAGAATCAGGTGGTCAATAAGTCGATTGGTAAAGAATGAGCTTGATATGGTGTCTTAGTTTGGAAGCCTGAAAAAGATAATATTTATAGAGGAGGTACTTTGGGCTGGCAAGGAAGTGTACCGACAATAATCCTCCACCCACTAAAATTGTTGATTTGGGCATAGAATTATTTCGTATCCTTCTTTCCCTTCCCTTGTATAAACACCGATATCACTTCTATTGTGACCACAACAGCCACAGATACGAAGGCTTACAATGTTACCTCTTTTAGTGAAGAGCAATACTAAGGGCAGTTAACCTAACGTGTAAAACAGTCATTAAAATCCTATTTATTAACATAATAGTTAAATTAATTTCTAAATACATACAATCAAAAATGTTATTATCTTTTTATTGTGTATAAACTATTTACATGTAGATAATGGTTGTGGGTAAAACCCTGACCAGACCCAGACCCAGACCAGACCTAAACGGGTACCATGTTCTATTTATATATCCGTATAGTAAACAACGGTACGGTATTACCCAAGGGAACCCGATTAGACCAGACCCCGGAAACTAACGATTAGGTACGGAAATCTTCGCTCGTTTCCGACAATCGTCTAAAATAAGGAGGTAGTAAATAGTTTGTAGCCGTAGATGCGAATTGGCCCCGGTCAAATTTGAAGATAAGAGGTAAGTGGGCAAACTGTAAGCTTCATGACACTTTAAAATATTTTTAGATGCTATATTTGTAGTTTCACATCTGTAGCTAGGATCCCAAAAAATTGTCTGACATGCTCTTTTTGACCTTGACACTTTCAGTGTGAGGCAGGTGCTTGGAAATGCGAAACTAATACATTTCTGGCTCTGCCTTCAGTTTAACTTGCAATTCTCAAGGGGCATACAAACAAGTGTGAGTAGTGCAAAATCGAGGTGGTTATGGTATATTTTGAGTATGATTTAATGAATCAGTAGGGATTTTACCATGTGTGAGTGGCAAGCATTTATTTTGGTCATTGGCAATAAGAAAGCTGTGAACTGATGAATGTTTGAAATTTTGCCTCGTCGGCCGACCAGTTTTCACGACCAGAATGTGAAAGTTAATGGTGCTTAAAAATCAACTGATATGTTTTGAATATAATTTTGCTTTGTTTTCATAAACTGTATGTCATTGTGATGTCAGTTATGTGCCCTTTCTGTTTCAGGTATGTGCTAGTAGGGAGCAAGTGGAGTTGTCGTGTCGGCTGTGATTCTCTGTTTTGCGATATATCAGATTAACCGTTTTCTGCCACCTAATAACGGTGACTAGGAAATGCAGTTATTGAAATTATTGAAATTTGTTCAGGATTAAGCATTCTATAAGATATAGGCGCATTTGATTTTTTCAAATTCTAATTGAGATTTGCCTTAAAGGATGTGAAAGCAGAATTACATAAAAGGCATGATAAGGACATTCACTTTTGGGATTGTATTAATATTATACTCGATTGGGTACGCAATTAAATTCTATGAAATTCTTTTAATCATAAATGCAAATAATAGAAAACAAGTTTATTGATGTTTCGATTGTGTTTTTACTTATCTAAGCTAGCTATGCGACAAAAGATCTTATTATGTGTTATTTGGTATAAATCCGTACCCGTACCGCTCAGCAATTTAAAAAAGCGTAATATGACAATTTATGCCGACTTGTTATTTTAAAATGGTATGAAACATATTGTCTGATGTAATAAATATTTCAAAATCATTTTTTCACAACTAGTGATGAACGTATTTGGCGAAAATTGCGAAAAACAGAAGATAAACCAATGTTTTTTCTCTGACTTTTGTCTGGCACAGTATGATTATGGAGATTGTAAAGAAATCTTTGTTATTTCTGAAATTTATTATTTCATATTTCTATATTGAAGAGAATAAGAATAAAAATGATTTAAACCTTCAAAAAGTACGAACCGCTAATAAGCACACAAGACGTATTTGTTTTGTACCGTATTGTCGGAAACGAACGAAGATTTCCGTACCCAATCGCTAGTTTCCGAAGTCTGGTCTGGGTCTGGGTCTGGTCAGGGTTTTACCCACAACCTAGATAATTATGATGACGAGTGCTTTTGCTATCTTCCTATCCTTAATTTTATGAAGATATTCTTTGATATTTTGTAACTATGTTTTTAGACTTTCGCGCGCATAGTCTAGAACACGGCGACGCGCAGTTTTTAACTTCCGGTGTATCACTGCAACATCGAGCGTATTCAAGTAAGCGGGGTTTTGATGTCACCGCGAGAGCAGGCCGAAATGAAATGCAGACGTTTTAAGCACATTCAAGCACACAATTCCACGAAAGAATAGTGATCTATAGTACGTGTCCGTGTAATTTTGTAGCGTCCATGCCAAAAACTCCATTAAACAAATGTTGAGTGAAATCACGTTCAGCTACGTAAGTGAACAAACAGCTGAATATGCATGAGTAGTTTAGTTACGCCTAACAAGTTCCATAGTTGTGCGGCGTCAGAATGTAGTGCATATTAAGAAAATAAATTTATTACGAACGATGACGAACATTTGTACAGACAGTGCGACAAAGAAAAGAAGAAAACAATATTATGTTGTTGTTCAAACAAAAATTAAGGGATATTAAAAATCCAATTATAAAGAAATCAGTCACGTGATCAGTGACTAAACTTTATTCAGGTCAGCGAGAAACACGTCTCTTTTTATCAGGATGTTGTTTTGTTTTAGACAATTAACAGTTTAGCAATCTCTTATTACTCTCTTAATTGACTTCGTTTTATCTCTAACCAGGAAATAACGGTTGTGCTTATCTTAACATTGGCCAATGCTTGTTAAATGCTGGCAATTACTCATCGGAGATGTAACATGATACTATGAATGAACATTCTCTACAAAGTTAAGTAGCACCGCCTACTAATTAATATTAATAGCTTATGTCTCATTGATACTAGAAGTATACTCTACAGGATTTAGTATTGTTTAGCCAACAGTTACTTATACACTACATAACATTTGCATTTACAATAGTAGACAGGGGCGGATCCAGGATTTCAGCAAGGGGGGTTCAACTCAGCGAGTTTTTTTTAACAATGTTAATTTTAACTAAGCTAGAAAATCAGTCCGTTTATGAGGCCCAAATTAATTTGTAAGAGGCCTAACTTATCATGGGGGGTCCGGGAAAATTTGAAAATCTATATGCCAAATCCCGCATTCTGGGGTATTTTGTGGGGATTTTATAGCAGATGTTTGACTACTCTTTCATACTGGCCGGGAGCAAGTATTTAAGTTGACATGCAGTTTCTATCGTGTGCACATATTAAACGATGTTAGCCAGAGTTGACATTCTGCTGCGTAATGTAATTCTCCGGCGCGAAAGTCTTTCAACGCTTTCAGCGCTTTGATTAGTACAGCAAACTTTCACTGTTTAACTCTGCTTACACTTGTCACATTGTATTTTAGTCGGTCAAAACTCTATTTTATGTCTTTGTACAGTTGTTTGCCCGGTTCCGGAGGATTTGTTAGATCCGGAGGATTCCGAATATTACTCACGTATTTCCGGTTGGCGCCTGTTGGCGGCGAAATGTATCTTGACAATTATTTTAGTCAAACATTGTGTTACATTTGTAGTAATTTTCAGAAACATTGATTAACATTAAGTTTATGAAATAGAAATTCAAAACGTGCCAGGTATGGTAATTTTGCATGAGTGAGTCGTGTTGTAAAACCGCGTTCTATAAATAGTCGAGAGGCCAACATTCCAAACGTCAATTATGTTGCAAAAGCTGAATCAATTTTTAATGTGCAATCATTACAAATGGTACTAATCCAAATATTGGCTGAATAAAAATGTTTATTTGTACAAAATTTTCTGTGCAAGGAGGGTGACCCCCTTTGACCAGTTCCGGTGGATCATTCACATTTATTCATGATTTTTCTTGACGAGGCCCCAAATGGAGGAGCTTCTTGCAAACACGTTAGTTATTATAAAAAATAAGGAGGAAACAATTTTAATTATTTGTGAATATGTTTGGTCAGAAAATATCCCCCCAAAAAAGTGTTTCCAACACGACTCACTCATGCAAAATTTCCATACCTGGCATGTTTTGATTTTTTATTTCATTAACTTAATGTTTATCAATGTTTCTGAAAATTGCTAAAAATATAAATCGATGTTTGATTAAAATAATTGTCAACATACCTTTCGACGCCAACAGGCGCCAACCGGAAATACGTAATATTCGGAATCCCACAGAACTAGCAAATCCTCCGCAACCTTCAGAAAGCGCCCCGAGTCGCTTGTAACATTGTGTAGCTCTGTAGGCAGTTCTTTTAATGCTGGAATCCACGCAAGAGCTGCATTTACATGCACATTGGTATATTCAAGATCAACTTCCAAGGTAACATCCATTGGAGGTTTGATTTTGAAGTGATGGTAGCCTTATATTACCGAGTGTTGTACATTAATTCTAAGCTATTCATTGTGATATTTAATGCAGATGTTGACCTTTTGGTATTTTACTTCACGAAAAAAAGTTCATGAAATGAATTACAAGGTGTTGCAGCTAAACCAATGAAAAGAAATCCCCTTTGGCGCCCCTAGCTTTGATTTTTACATATGACTCATTTTCCACCGGAAGTGACAAATGCTCGTCGGAACTAGCTAAATGACAACAGCGATAAGTCAACAATTTGCAGACGATTTTTAAATGAAACGTAAAAAACGAAATTCTGTTTTATAGAGGAGATATTTTCCTACTTATACGCAAAAAACATCGTCCCTAGATCGACCGTATAAAACAGTTTATGTACAAAATATGAAAACCCCACCGGAACCGGACAACTAACTGTATTTGTCTTTCCGAATCATGTGTATTGTATTTGGGTATCAAGTCTTTTTATCAAGTTATTATTGTGTTTTTATATTGTATTAGATATTGTATTATTTATTGAATTAATATATCAGTTATTGTATTGCTCAGTTTCTGTCCTGTGCTGTGCTGTGGCGTACCGTACCCATCTAGGTTCCGTTGTAAGAGATTAACTTGAACTCAACAAAACTGAGTACGTCATGCGAGACAGCTGCATTCTTTTGATCCAATACAGTAATAACTTCACAAAAACCAACATAATATTGGCGCATCGCTTGTAATACTCAAATTGACTTTTATAATTTCAAAGCTTTCCCTACCAACCTGAAAATCCTAGCATTAGACGCCAGAAAGCTCAAAACGAAGCATTATCTAGACTCAAGAAAGTTCAAAACGAAGCTTTAGACTCCAGAAAGTTCAAAACGAAGCATTACCTAGACTCCAGAAAGTTCAAAACGAAGCATTATCTAGACTCCAGAAAGTTCAAAACGAAGCATTATGTAAAACCAAAAAATTTTAATGCAAGCATTAGACTCCAGAAAGTTCAAAACGAAGCATTATCTAGACTCCAGAAAGTTCAAAAAGAAGCATTATCTAGACTCCAGAAAGTTCAAAACGAAGCATTATCTAGACTCCAGAAAGTTCAAAACGTAGCATTATCTAGACTCCAGAAAATTCAAAACTTAGCATTATCTAGACTCCAGAAATTTCAAAACGTAGCATTAGATTCCAGAAAGTTTAAAACGTAGCACTATCTAGACTCCAGAAAGTTCTAAACGTAGCATTAGATTCCAGAAAGTTCAAAACGTAGCATTATCTAGACTCCAGAAAGTTCAAAACGAAGCATTATCTAGACTCCAGAAAGTTCAAAACGTAGCATTATCTAGACTCCAGAAAGTTCAAAACGTAGCATTATGTAGACTCCAGAAAGTTCAAAACGTAGCATTATCTAGACTCCAGAAAGCTCAAAACGTAGCATTATGTAGATTCCAGAAAGTTCAAATCCAAGCATTATCTAGACTCCAGAAAGTTCAAAATAAAGCATTAGACTCCAGAAAGTTCAAAACAAAGCATTAGATTCCAATAAGTTCAAAACGTAGCATTATCTAGACTCCAGAAAGTTCAAAACGTAGCATTACCTAGACTCCAGAATTTTCAAAACGAAGCATTAGACTCCAAAAATTCCAAAACGAAGCATTAGACTCCAGAAAGCTCAAAACGAAGCATTAGACTCCAGAAAGTCCGAAACGAAGCATTAGACTCCAGAAAGTCCAAAACGAAGCATTAGACCCCAGAAAGCTCAAAACGAAGCATTATCTAGACTACAGAAAGTTCACGAACGATGCATTAGACTCCAGAAAGTCCACAACGAAGCATTGGACTCCAGAAAGTCCAAAACGAAGCATTAGACTCCATAAAGTTCAAAACGAAGCATTAGACTTCAGAAAGTTCAAAACGAAGCATTAGACTCCAGAACATTCAAAACGAAGCATTAGACTCCAGAAAGTCCAAAACGAAGCATTAGACTCCAGAAAGCTCAAAACGTAGCATTACCTAGACTCCAGAAAGTTCAAAACGAAGCATTATCTAGACTCCAGAAAGTTTTAATCCAAGCATTAGACTCCAGAATGATTTAAAAAACAACAACAACAAAAAACAACAACAACAACAACAACAACAAAAAAACTCCAGAATGATCACATCCAAGCAATATCTAGACTCCAGAAAGTTCAAATCCAAGCTTTAGACTCCAGAAAGTTCGAAACGAAGCATTAGACGCCAGAAAATTCCAATCCAAGCATTAGACTCCAGAAAGTTCAAATCCAAGCATCAGACTCCAGAAAGTTCAAATCCAAGCATTAGACTCCAGAAAGTTCAATTCAAGGCACTAGACTCCAGAAAGTTCAAAACGAAGCATTTAACTCCAGAAAGTTCAAATCAAAGTATTAGACTCCAGAAAGATCAAACCCAAGCATTATCTAGACTCCAGAAAGTTCAAATCCAAGCATTAGACTCCAGAATGATCACATCCAAGTATTATCTAGACTCCAGAAAGTTCAAATCCAAGCATTATCTAGACTCCAGAAAGTTCAAAACGAAGCATTAGACTCCAGAAAGTTCAAAACGAAGCATTAGACTCCAGAAAGGTCAAAACGAAGCACTCGACTCCAGAAAGTTCAAATACAAGCATTAGACGACAGAAAGTTCAAAACGAAGCATTAGATTCCAGAAAGTTCAAATCCAAGCATTAGACTACAGAAATTTAAAATCCAAGCATTAGACTCCAGAAAGTTCAAATCCAAGCATTATCTAGACTCGAGAAAGTTCAAAACGAAGCATTACTCTCCAGAAAGTTCAAATCCCATGATTAGACTCCAGAAAGTTCAAATTCAAGCATTAGACTCCAGAAAGTTCAAATCCAAGCATTAGACTCCAGAATGTTCAATTCAAAGCATTAGACTGCAGAAAGTTCAAAACGAAGCATTAGACTACAGAAAGTTCAAAACGAAGCATTATCTAGACTCCAGAAAGTTCAAAACGAAGCATTAGACACCAAAAAGTTCAATTCAAAGCATTAGACTCCAGAAAGTTCAAAACGAAGCATTAGACTCAAGAAAGTTCAAATCCTAGAATTAGACTCCAGAAAGTTCGAATCCAAGCATTAAACTCCAAAAAGTTCAAATCCAAGCATTATCTAGACTCAAGAAAGTTTAAAACCAAGCATTAGACTCCAGGAAGTTCAAAACCAAGCATTAGACTCCAGAAAGTTCAAAACGAAGCATTAGACTCCAGAAAGTTCAAAACCAAGCATTAGACTCCAGAAAGTTCAAATCAAAGCATTATCTAGACTCAAGAAAGTTCAAAACGAAGCATTAGACTCCAGAAAGTTCAAAAAGAAGCATTAGACTCCAGAAAGTTCAAAACGAAGCATTAGACTCCAGAATGTTCAAATCCAATTTTTAGACTCCAGAAAGTTCAAATCCATGCATTAGACTCCAGAATGTTCAAATCCAATTTTTTAGATCCCAGAAAGTTCAAATCCAAGCATTAGACTCCAGAAAGTTCAAATCCAAGCATTGTCTAGACTCCAGAAGGTTCAAAACGAAGCATTATCTAGACTCCAGAAAGTTCAAAACGAAGCATTAGACTCCAGAAAGTTCAAAACGAAGCATTAGACTCCAGAAAGTTCAAATCCTAGCATTAGACTCCAGAAAGTTCAAATCCAAGCATTAGACTTCAGAAAGTTCTAAACGAAGCATTATCTAGACTCCAGAAAGTTCAAAACCAAGCATTAGACTTCAGAAAGTTCAAAACGAAGCATTAGACTCCAGAAAGTTCAAAACGAATCATTATCTAGACTCCAGAAAGTTCAAATCCAAGCATTAGACTCCAGAAAGCTCAAAACAAAGCATTAGACTCCAGAAAGCTCAAAACGTAGCACTCGACCTCAGAAAGTTCAAAACCAACCATTATGCTCCAGAAAACTTAAAAGCCAAGTAGAAAGAGTTGCTATCAATGCTCCTTATGGTCATCTATGACTGAAACTCTTAATATCTCTTCACTTGCTGCTCAGGAGGGCAATATAATGTTCATTATTCTTGTTATAGTATTTCGCATTGTATAGTAACAACTCAATTTTATTGAGGTGTCTTGTACAACCGTGTTCATGGAAAATACAAGCCAAGATCTTCTGTGACATTACAGTTCCAATTACAGTTTGATTTTGTTTGAGTTTCATTTTATAAACGAAATATTATTGCATGAAAAATGTTTCAGTTAATACAAAGTTGCGTATTTTTACGTGTCTTTTGCTTTTTAGAACTAGTAGAAAACTAATTAAATGTGGTCTCCGGTCTTCAATTATCTGTTTACAGATAAAAGGGAACCAATTATGCTTGTCATCAGATATTGAAAAAAGGAAAACATAATAGATCTATTAGATCTATAGAGTTTGTATGTTCACATTTTAATAATAGTGTTTTTATTACAAAAACGTTAGAAAGGTGGTAATTATGTAAACTTTGCAATAAAACAATTGATGTGATAAAAGGCAGTCATTGAATCCTGTTGCACATGATTGGTTTCAAATACAGTCAGTTTACTTCATGCTTAAAGATGTGACATTGAATTGAGGTCGGATTGGCTCTAAGGAATAATTTACACCGTCTTAAAAATATATTCTGTCTCGAAAAAGTCTTAATCGACTGCTAAGTTATCGCAAATTGTCACTCTTTTCGTGAAAAGTTAGCATTTTAATCAAACCTTCATTGATTGCGACGTTGTGAACTAGATACAGTCTAGTTATTGGAAAAGTCTGGGACAGTCAGTTAGTCCGTCATTGGACACCGAGTTTAGTGATAATTTTGCTGGGATCAACACGTCACGATATGAAAATATGGTGGACTCGAATCTGTTACTTCTTACTTTTGTGTACGTAAGAAAAAAAGAGACCAATATGTGTTTATTTGAAAATTTTCGAAATCGAAACCGAAACTAAAAACCCACAAAAATCAGCCAAACACTCTTGTTAAATATGTTTTTTCGGGCTAAAATTGCTTACTATTATGCTTATTTATTTATGCAACACAACATTATGTAAAATAATCACTTGCAACATTAACACGAACATGCAAGTAGCATCACCACCATCGCCCCACCAACAACAACACATCGTAAAATAATTCTTTTAATATCTAATAAAACTGAATCGAATGATAACTCTTAATTATCTAATAATCTGAAATATAGATCCGAATATAGTATTTTTATTTTCATATTTTTCAGATAAAAATGTTTTGCCTAATTTGGGAAAACAGAACTTAGCACGGCTAAGATAACAGCCGAAGAAAATTAGTATAAACTCATGTAAAAAGAGGCAGATCTGGCAGTTCTTAATAAAAATAAAAACATATAATGACCCATAGAGGTAAGATTATCTAAAGCATTTTATGTTTTAAATAACTAAAAACGTGAAATATGCATATCAGAAATCGCCACATTCAGAAAATACAGCCTCCCCACACAGTCAAGAAGAGAGAGGGAGAGAGAGGGAGAGAGCATGGTTAATAAAATCATCAGTTTCAAAAAAGACATCACAAACAATTAACAAAAATGAGAACCCGAGGAGTTACCGCCTTGGAACGGTCAGTGGCAAACCAAATTGCCACTGGGGGTTTAAACCAGGTTCTAGGGTACACCAACCTCACACTTGCCCCAACAGGTTCTCATATCACAAAACAAGCACAAGTTCTCTTGGTGAAACAACTCCAACCCACCCACCGGCTCAACAATGTTGCATGCAAAAGCACACAAACATGTAAAACATAAGAAGCTAAAAGCATTGCAAAGCCAAAGGGCGGGTACTCAATGATCTTCCCGAGACCAGAGCCCCTGGAGTAAAATCAGTAAGAACACGATGACAGGGATAAAAGAAACAAATCGAGCATCTAGGTTCTTTTAAGAAAAGATTTCCCCATAAACCTTTATAAACTCTTAAACCCTTGCCACCGTTTTGCAACCATAGAGGTAAGCATAATGATCAACTGTAGAAGGGTTTATCACCAGGCCTGCAGAGCGCTGTAAAATTAACATTGCTTAATCAACATTGCTTTTTATCTTCTTAAGTTTATAAATTAAATCTCCATAAAAACTGGCTGTGAAATACCTTGTTGCAATAGTGATTTTAAACTGCACATGTATTTACGAATTAGATCTGGGTATCGGCGATAAAACTAGCTAAAGGTTTTCCTTAATTTGTGATACCGAAAGCTTTTGCAACTTAAAAAATGTGTTATTTTCATACGTTATTTCACCACAATGATTTTTTCTTGAAATACATTTATAATGCAATAATCATGTACACACGTAAAAAGCATGAAAGATAAGCCACAGCATAATTTTATTCTATAATGAAAATGCATAATAACATGTAATTAAACAATATGCTTTAAATAGTGGTGTTTAGACTATAGCATTATACAGACTTTTATTCGTGGGCATACAATTTCCTGATATTCCTTTAGACAACATAACATGTATTATTGAACTCGCGTAACTCAATTTTCTGAACTATGTTTATGTTCAATTCTTTATTTCGTGGTGGCTTTTAGTTTGTGGACCTATCAGCCAATGAGATTTACTAAAAGTAGTAACTCGGAAATATTACTGATTGCACAGTATTGGTTATAATTTTTTCATGTTCTTGCTGATTAAACTGCACTTGTCTCGGACGAGTCATCGAATGCCCACACCACATTAAGCTACTTGACATTAAGCAGCTTGACATTAAGCTACTTTTTCATTAAAATGATAAAGGCAAACACTAAAATGTCAACGCTATGCCATATTGCATTAATTTCGTCTATGCTGTTGCAAGCAACATTGCAGAGTTCTGTTGGGTGGTGGGTCGAAGCTAATTCCCCGAGGCATCATGTAAATGTCTGTTCTATTTGGGACTGGCGTAATATAGAACCTGGTTGGACCCCAAGTAGCTATTATGTTTTGCCTCTTACTAATCCAGTTAACCCCACTGGTTCGTTGATTGTGGTGTTTTCTTGTTTTTAAATGTCATATAAATTTTAAAATTTTAATACTCGTTACTTGTTCCCCGAATAATCTTGAGTTGTCTAATATTGCTCACAGTATATAAAGAGAATTGTTTAAACAATGTTGAATTACCAATTTCTGCAAAACTGGATTGGCACTTTATCTTACTCAGAACAAGGCATGGAATAATGGAAATACCGATATTTACAAGATTTTGTGTATAACAAATATTTCTTTCTTTCATTTTTTCTTGTCCTCGCGCCATTACTGATTTAATTCTATGTGATGCTATTTAAAAAGCCTTTAAATATAGTTATTATAATCTGTTAAAAGTTTTCTGTTACCATATTCTTAAACTCCTCACAATTTCAGACAAAGCTACTGAATAGATTATATTAAGTTATTATGCAATATTGGTAATAATAGTCGTTTTCAGTATGTTATATAATAATGATTAAATAAATTCAAATGCCAGAACTATATAACGAATTGCTGTTTAAACTGTATATGTTCAACAATAAAATATATTATTATGTATTACTGTTTTTATTCATTTAGAGCAACCATTGCAACCATGCTACTTTCAGCAAAAGATTGCCTAATACCAGCCCAGGACTTTTTGTTTTTAATGTTAGTTCTAACTTTAAGTAAAAACAGTGCAACTATACACCAAACAAAACTTTGGAATGGATGCGAGATTTTTAAAAGTGCTGTGCATAATAGTATGCATCTATTTATTCATACAATTTATTTCGTTATGGACAATTAACAACGGACAAGATGATGGGAAAGGTAGAAAAAACGAACACTATGTGGTTACGAGCGTTCTAAATGAAATGCAAATCTTTTGTGTTGGTTATCGACCACGCCGGTCAAATTCTGGTAGTTTAGCTCAATCCCACCCGATGAATTTAGATAATTTGCCAACACCAAACCTCCCTGGAACATCGGCAGCCGCAATTGCAGAAATTAATTCCAACGCAGCCGCTCGACCAGACTTGGGTTTGAACCACATTGAAGGACAACGATTGGTAAGTTTGAATTTAGAGCCCGTCCTTTTTGAAAGGGTAGTTTGAGGAGATTTTGATTATTAAATACAAAACGCTTCAGAATATGGAAACAAAAGAATCACACAGTCAAACCTGTCTTAAGCAGCCACGTAAGGGAGTGCCAAAACGTAGCTGCTTAAGACAGGTGGCTGTTAAAGACAATAAAATAATAGAACAAAATGCCAGTTTAGGGCATATTTAAACTGGCTGTTTAAGACAGGTGGTTGCTATTCGCAGGTGGCTGCTTAAACAGGTTGCACTGTTTAATTATTAAAAACAAACAAATAGAAAATTCATTTTTTTCAGAAACCCAATCACTTGGCTGATGTCTTTACTTGTTATTTAGTCTCGTGTCCATACTTTAAAAACGCAAATAAATAAGAAATGATCATTTATGTATACGAATGGAGGTAGAAATTGAATGATTCAATAGTTAACGTCTGAAACTTCAAACGAAAACGGCGTTGTGTTTTAGAAAGTTCGAAGTTTGATCTTTTTCAGCATAATGAGAAGACACCTATTCCTCAACCACAAGAAGTTCAGTCTGAGATCATATCACAAGACGGTAGGTCAGACATTGAAAATGTTTACAGAACCATACTTTTTTAATAAAGATTCGAAATCTTGATATTCAGCACTGTTGAAGTCAATGTAAAAGTGACGTAAAACGGAATCAAGAAAATCAATAATTCTGTTTTAACAATAGCTGTTCACAGACCTACACTACTCGAAAGTTCTAAGTGCACACTTGATAAATGTTGATTTTTCAAATTATTTGATTGAATCTTTCAAAATAGTGTAAATTACAATGAAGAAGAATCAATTTTCTATTAAAGCACACCAAAAAATTAATTCTGCTTAACACGATTAAAAATAATAACATTTTATCTCTCTTGTACTCAGAGAGCAATTCTCAAGTTAACTATCATTGCATCGGCTATTATTTGTGATCGTTTATAATTTAAAGTTTATGCGAACTTAAAGGAAATACTGTAGTCATTCCATTGCACTGAAATAGCTTCTTGTAGCTTTGTAATGGACTGCTGGGCACGATGAGCCAACACACTCTTCTCTATTTTATCCATAACGTTTTTACAGGATTTCAAGGTGAAAATTCCATTTTTTCACAATGTTTTGTGCCAAACGTTTTGGAATTGTCTAGCAGTTTGGGATGATGCAATTCTCTATGATAGATGTGTAACAGCCTTTCCAAACGAAAAAATGTATTCATTTCGATTAAATTGACCAGTTTTCGGACACGCTTTTTGACCAAATAAACGTCATTTTCGAATAATTCGATTTTGAAGTTTATTGAATTTCTATAAATTTTAGTTTTGAATTTTTATATATTAGACACTTATCCAACAAATGTTACACTAATATTTTCGAGTTTACTTTCAATCAATCCAGAAAAAAATATCGTTTGATTTTCTTCTTAAATTAATAAAATTTGCAAAAAAAGGCATTTCTTTTATATTTACGAAAAACGTCAAGATTTTTTACAACCAATTTTAAGTTGTGCAAGTTAAAAGAATTTTGACGGCAATGTCGTTGTCTGCTGACCGCCAATTTGTTGATGTGTTTTTCGCGTTCGTCGGGAGCCGGTGAACATGTGGAAAACAAATACTATTATAAAAAAATAAATTTCGATTGCCGCACAAGGATTATGCATAAATAGCGTATGCCGACGTGATGACGTAATACGTACAACTTATGCACGGTTTTCAAAAAATGTTAATGTTTTATCATAATTAACATTATATCAAACTTTTTGTTCAATTAGAATAAGTTTACTTTGAGATATATATTAAAATTGAAAAGTGTTCACTTAGAACTTTTGACAAGTGTAAACATAACCAGACATGTTTTATAAAGACATATGTATATTTTATAGGAGCCCCGACGACTAATAGGCTAAACAACACAGCCAATGGTGGTCAGTGTACGGAAAACGCTTCAGCGCACCCTATCGTTAATAATACTCGAGTCGCGGATGAAAATGTAACCGAGAATGCACACATTAGTCAACGGAGCGCTATACACTTGCCCCTGGATTTATTCGAGGACATGTATAAAGATGAAATGTGTGAAGAAAAAGTTCGTTTGGCTACCTTCAAGCTTTGGCCTCATCATTCTCCTTCACCGGCACAAATGGCGATGGCTGGGTTTTATTACACACCAGAGAATCTAAGTTTCAGGGAAGAGTCCACAACAAATGAAAGTTTGTGTAGGTCTTGGGCGGTGTTAATAATTGTAAGGGTGTGGGGGTGGGAATGAGAATTTATGTTAAATACAAGTCCAAGACTTTATGGAAAAGTTTAGGCACCAAAGTATTATTTTGATGATTGACATTTTTAATTGTCAAAACAATACATATTGTGAATGGTTTCAATTACAGTTTAAACGTCGTTTTTTTCTAAATAAGGGATGTATGTGTTATAAATGATCAATATATGTTAAGAACATATTTTGACTGGAAATGTTATACATGGTTTTCACGGTCAGGGAACTTTTTTCAGGTCAGGGAAAATTCAGGCATTTTTTAAATTGGTCAGGGAAATTTGAAAATTGGACAAAAGTCTGTGAAAAGTTAGGGAAATTTGGAATCAGACTGTCAAATTTTTCTTCCATATTTGGTTAAGCAAATCATTTAATCAATGTGTTACATAATTATATTTATTCTGAATATTACATCAAAAAGTTAAGTTTTATCTGTCATTTTATCTGTTAATCCGATTCATTTCAGTATTTTTTAATTAAAAAAAACTATTAGCATAAGGAAAGACTTTGATATTCAATATAAGGAAATATATAGAATATAGATTTCTTTTTCTTCAAAATGTATAAATATTAAGCATATCTGAAGAATTCCTGGCGGTATTTTAGCCAAATTTCACACAAGTGTTCATCTGAATAGGTCAGAGTTGGTGTTCAAGGACCATGTTCAATACCAGACAATGGTCTTAAGTTTAATTTTCAAAATATGCCAAAAGTCTAGTTTCTGAAGCATTTTTTTCAACAAATGAAGGTACTTCAACCAAACTGCACACAAATGTTTCCGTCAGTAAGACAGTGTCTCGTCCTAAAACCAGAACCCTACCACCATGGTTCCATGTAAAATGATAAAAACATTGCTTAAAAGATGGCCTTTCGAGCTTGATAATTTGTATGTAAATTATCATCATCATAAAACCTATGTATTCTGGGTTCATAGTCTTATGCTTTATTCTAGTTTTGATCAAGGAAAAGCCAGTGAAAACTCTTTAGAAATTTATATTATACCCCCGCAAACGAAGTTTGAGGGGGTATATAGGAGTAAGCTTGTCGGTCTGTCTGTCTGTCTGTCGGTCGGTCGGATTCTTCGTTTCCGGATGATAACGCATGAAAAGCTTGACAGAATTTAATAATTTTTGGTACACAGATGTATCGTCATAAGATACAGGTCAAGTTCGATTTTGGGGCTGGTGGGGTCAGTTTCAAGGTCACTGTTACTAAAAATAGAAAAATGCTTGCCAGACAATAACTCCTGAAAGGCATCAACTATTTTAAAAAATTTTCGTACACAAGTGTAACATCACAAGATACAGGTCAAGTTCGACTTTGGGGCTGGTGGGGTCAATGTCAAGGTCAGCATTACTAAAAATAGAAAAACGGTTTCCGGATGATAACTCATGAAACACTTCACAGATTAAATCCTTTTTTGGTAAATAGATGTAACATCAGAAGATTCAGGTCGAGTTCGACTTTGGGGCCTGTGGGGTTAATGTCAAGGTCACTGTTACTTAAAATAGAAATATTGTTTCTGGACGAAAACTCATGAAATACTTCATAGATTTAATTATTTTTTGGAACACAGATGTAACATAACAAGATACAGGTTAGGTTTGACTTTGGGGCCTGTGGGTTCAAGGTTAAGGTCACTGTTATTTAAACTTCAAAACTTCATTAAATATTTTCCACTCAGAAACTATAGCTTGGAATGAGATTCTTAAATGAAATTTGGTGTATTGGTGGTTTTTCTGAAGATGACTTGAGATTCAAAGTAAGGCCTGTGGGGTCAAGGACACTGTTACTAAAAATAGAAAAAAAATGTATATGCTTAATAACTTTGGTTCGGAATAAGATATTGTGATGAAAATTGCTATATAGGTAGTGTCAATGAAGACGAAACTTGGTATTGAAATTGGGCCTGATGGGGTCACGGTAACTGTTCACTGTTACTAAAAATAGACAAATGGTTTCTGGATGATTTCTCATGAAAAGCTTCACATATATAAACACTTTTTGGCACACAGTTGTTAGATAGAAGTTAAAGATAAAAGTTAAGTAACGGTCATTGTTACTAACATATTCAAACCGTTTCTGCTCAATAAATTTAGAAGGAATAACATATTGTGATGAAACATGCTGTATATGTGGCTACTGTGAAGACGACACTTTGGATTGAAAGTGGGGCACATTATGCCATTGATTCGAAGCATTCCCGGTTCGAGTATCAAGCACAAATGTGGGGGTATTTAATCACTTTCAGTAATAATTCTAGTTTTCTATGATATGTGGGAACCCTGAAGAATAATTGTCATGCATTTTTGGTCCTACGCCAGACGGGAAAGAGTATATAGTGTTTACTATAGAACATAGATGTTTGCCAAACGCTGATTTGTTGATGATAAATCATTTACGTTTTTCTCATCTGCATATTTCAGGGATTGATGACACTGTGTTTTGCTTTTGGTGTGGACTTTCCTTGAGGGAATGGAAGCAAGGTAATACTCAATGAAAGTCTGCCGACTTACCTGTCATTACTCGATACTATTATGATTCACTACTTTTTGTCGTCTTTCATTGCCATAAATTGTGTTCACATGTGAAACACACATTAATTTTACAATTTGGCATACTATACTGAACAAAAACAAAAAGTATCCACTTTTTGTGCTTATTTTCTCATTACCATATTTTTATTTAATCAGGAAGGCTTTGAATGGTGTTTTATTAGTTAATCTATGTTGTTTTTAAGTGTGATTGTTCATGAACATAATCTTCCACACTTAGACCTGAACAAGAGACCATCGAATAACAATAAATAATGGATTAAAAGACACTAATATTCAATTTAAAGGGAGGTAATTGGAAATGGTTGGGATTTCTAGCGTTGTTTGTCGAGGACAAGTTGTTTCATTAATGAATGTTTTGTGCTTTAATTGATATCAAGAACTAAATAAATTGATTTAATTGCAATACATGTAAATATTGATTAGAATCACTTACTTCTTCCTATAACACTAAAAACAGAAAACTAAAATGGAAAGGTAACTAAGAAGTGACTGCAGATTTTCAAGAACATTTTATTTCCTGGTTATGGTTACAATAAATTAAATGCAGATTTGTTCAAAGAAATATTTTTCTTTTTTCTTTTTCTAATTTTTCAAAATTACTGGTAGGAAAGTGGTTACTTTTTATTTTTGCTGAGTATATATAGCAGAACCGTAAAATGGAGGACAGAGAATTGTGAAAGAAAAATACTATACTGTCAATATAAACGTTTATGTTAGTTGGTGTCAGTGATATGCCTAATATGGCATGTATACTGAACGTGTCAGACATTACTAACACTGTATTTAACGTTAAGCCAGAGACACCAAAAACAGGACTTTATCATAAATAAAACATGAATAGTATCAAGACAATATGTGATTTCACACCCTATTTACAGCTTCTTATTTATGTGAAGAGGTAGGTTCATAAAGATTCGTGACTGACCTGTAATGTCTGAATATGCATCCATCTATCACTGACTTTTATTATCTTTGGTATTGGTTGAAAGGTGTGCCCATAGCTACAGCTTAAAATATGATTCAACATGGTTATGTATATAATGTTTTGCAAATTTTCCACATTTTAGGAAGTTGTTTAGCCATTATAAACTTACCATTTTAAAAGAAACTGACGTAAAACTAATAAAACTTAGTATATCCTTTTATGCCGTCAGAGGGACACAGGCACTAAAAATTACAATGTATGTCAAAATTGAAACTTGCATGCAAAGAAAGGTCAATATTTAAACAATTTTGATCATCCATGTATGCACATTTTTATATAGAAGAAGCTAAGACATAGGAAAAATATACTGTGAAAAAGAGTATTAATGAAATCTGGAGAGATGAGGGGGTAGCGGATGAGCGCAGAAGACGTGTTGGAGGTTGAGAAGTTTGGATGTCAAAAAATCACGTTTTTACCTTTCATTTCTAAACTCAAACAAATGAAAAATATTCATGTTGGATTGATGGGTAGATGAGGTGATGGGCAGACTGGATGGACCCTACAGTATAAAGTGTGAAGTTGTGCACCTTGTTCGTTTTCAATAATGTCTGCACCACTCATTGTCCTGGCATTATAAAAACACCACCAAAAATAATTTCTTAAAACTATAAACATTATCAGATGACACTGAAATATGCGCTCTGCACACAATTTATAACTCGTTGCTTCATACAATTTATTTTATTGTTATCTCCCTTTTTAATATGAATTTCAAGTTAATTTAATGGTTATGATTCCATTCCCTCATAAGGCTGAAACTACAGTTATAAAATTATCCAAACATTGATAACAAGTGATAAGTAAAAATGTTCAGTGGTAGAGGATGATAGGTTGTTAGTGTTTGTTTGGAACCTCGAACATGCAGATCGCCCCCTATTCATGATTATTTTAGGCGTGAATAGAAAACAGATGTCGATAACTGTCCTCTGTTTAATGCATTTTTTAGAAAGGGCGAGTTGATTGAAGTTAACGATAAACGACGGATGTACGTATTTTAATATAGTTTGTGCGTTTTTCGTATATTTTATGGCTATGCCGTATTCTGTTATCGCATACATACCTTGCATGATACAACCGCACTTTAATTTTTCATTGCTCACAAATATTTTATTTTCACATTACATCACACATCATTAGACAGGATTATTTTGACAAGTTTGCGCTTTTTCTACAAATTTAGTTGTAATCTTAAGCAAACTTTTGACGAAATGTTTACCCTTTGATTTCGTTTCCTTACGCATTCAAATATTCAAATATGACAACACAAGGAATAGTAAAATTGTCTTTTTTTTAGCTAAAATATTACCGAAATGGTTATTTTTATGCCCCCGGCATCTAGTGATTGAACTGTCCGTCCGTCCGTCCATACGTCCGTCCGGTTTACATTTTTCGGCAAGTTCGTTATTTCTCAATATCTCCAAAGAGCATTGGCATGAAAGTTTACACACTTACTAAACAGTTCACAGGTCATGACCCTGACAAGTTACATAACTCTGGGTACCTTATTTTGGGGGTTTTCTCCCCTTTTTGTACTTAGAAAAATGGTTAACCTGTTTCGGCAAGTTGGATATTTCTCAATTTCTACAAAGAGCATTGGCATGAAAGTTTACACACTTACTTAACAGTTCACAGGTCATGACCCTTACAAGTTACTTAACTCAGGGTACCTTATTTCTGGGTTTTCTCCCCTTTTTATACTTATTCTTCTTTTCTGGATGATAACTCATAAAGGGCTTGACAGATTTTTATAAGTTTTGGTACACAGGTGTAACATCACAAGATACAGGTCAACTTCGACTTTAGGGCTGGTGGGGTCAATCTCAAGGTCAGTGAAAATAGAAAAATGGTTTCCGGATGATAACTCGTGAAATACTTCACAGATTAAATTCATTTTGGGGACATAGATGTAACATCAAAATAGGTGAAGTTCGAATTGGGGCATGTGGGGTCAATGTCAAGGTCACTGTTACCTAAAATAGAAAAAAAGATTTTGAACCATAACTCATGAACTACTTAATAGATTTAATTGTTTTTTGGGACACAGATGTAACTTTACAAGATACAGGTTACGTTTGACTTTGGGGCCTGAGGGGTCAAGGTCAAGGTTATTTAAACTTCAAAACTTCATTTCCACTGAGTAACTATATAACTTCGAATGAGATTCTTGAAGAAAATTTGGGGTATTGGTGGTTTCTGTGAAGACGACTTTGGGGATTGAAAGTAAGGCATGTATGTGGGGTCAAGGTCACTGTTACTAAAAACTAGAAAAAAAACTGAATGCTCAATAACTTTAGTTCTGAATGAGATATTATGGTGAAAATTGTTATATAGGAAGTGTCTGTGAAGACGAAACTTGGTATTGAAAATGGGCCTAGTGGGGTCAAGGTCACTGTTCACTGTTACTAAAAATAGAAGTAAGCATTCCCAGTTCAAGTATCAAGCACACATGTGGGGGTATTTAATCACTTTCAGTGATAATTCTTGTTGGTGTTTGTACTAAATTTCTAGGCATTTATTACATTAAATACTGTAAATGTTCCAGTTTTGTCTTGAATAATATGTACTTTATCATCTTAGATTATAGGTTACATTACTTGATTTTTATGTTAAATATTTTTCATGCACAGGTTCTTGCACCAGAAAGTTGTTTCCATTATTAAGAACTAACTTGCGATTTTATTTGTTATTTAAACAGTGTGCTGTCATTATAAAATTTGTATCATGACAAACTTCGCTACCGGGGGCATATGTGTTTTCCGAACACAGCTTCTTGTTACACAGTATCACAGTCCAGAAAAAAAAGCCTTTTTTCTCACTTCCAAAATTCTCCAATTTAGCAGATGTCAAACGAATTATATTGTCAAAATAAAAAAAAGGTTATTGTGAAATCAAATTGAACTTAGGTACTGTACCCACTGTTTTAATGTGTGGGTTTCATGATTGGCTTATGGTGTTTTTTCTTGTATGAATTTTACGTGGGCATTTTTTTGTCTCTATTATTGTTAATGGTTGGTTGTTTAATTAGTTATTTTAGTTAGTTAGCTATTTAGTTAGTTGGTTTGTTAAATTAAACTTTACTATCGAATCAGTTCTTAATCATAGCACAATACCCGACTTATACCCGGCCCGCATGTTAAGAGCTATTTAGTAAATATAAGTTTTGCATGTAACATAAATATACTTGTAGATAGGTTCAAAGCAATACAATTTAAAAATTGTAGAGCAATCACTTTAAACTAGCTCATGTTGCCTAATTGTTCTAAAACTGATAAACATTTTGATAGTTTGAAATTTTGACTGATTCATATACGCTAAAAACGTTTTGAAAGGAATCATATTGCTGTGAGGTACATACGCATCATTCTACTCACTAATCTAGTTGATACTGATGCAAGCATGAAATATCTGTGTCAACAAAGTTAATGTTATTGTTAATGTTAGTATGAAATGTTAATAGAGCATGGGATTTATTCGAACTCTATATTGCTTTTTATTATTATATTTATCGTTAATGTAATTTTCTTTGTGTAAACATTTTTTAGGTTTATCTTCCGTCTTTCTTTTGACCTACTCGTACCTGCTGAGTAGCAACATTTTGCTATGTCGTTTTATTAGAATTTGGTGTTGTAACAAGATATACACAACTATACACAAAATATTGTTTCTTAGATGTTTAGAGGGCAACAGCAGGATTCATGCACTGTTGTGGACTATTCGTTGTAAGCGAATAATCGCATGACGTGGTGGATGTTTGTGCAGAAATACATAACGATTGCAAGTGCATATTGAATTTGAAAAATAAACACAAACAAAAATTTTATTATTATTGACTTATTAAACTGTGTTTGCATTTAAATAAGATTAAATTAACAATCGACGTTGTGATTAATTTTACAGTTAAGAGAAATGTTAATTTAATATTGCTACGCTTTGATTTTCATTACAAACATTTTCAGGGGACAGTCCTGTTCACGACCACCATTGGAACTCCCCACGTTGCAATTTTATACGCCGGGTAACGTTTTTCTGTAGATATCGATTGTTATTTGCTTCAAGAAATTACCTTACTATTATCGATTTATTTCCAATGATAATATAATGATATAAATCTCTTAATAATTGCAATTGAAAGACTATCAAGTTGGCGTTATGAGGATTTAATGTTTCGCTTTTTCGAAAGACATGTGAAATATAGGGATTACTTTGTGCGTCTGTCCTTCGGTCGGTCACGAAAACTTAACTTTGGCTGTACATTTGCTATTTCCTAATATTTCTTCAATCCGAAAAGAAAACCCAACATTGACTTAACTGCCGTTTTTTAAAAAATATTTTTCATCAAACTTTCAAATTTCAAATACCAATCTGTTGAAAATTGTGTAATTGCACGAGTTGAGTTCATTTAATGTTTACTACATTTGAAGACCTCATTGTAAATGAACCATTTAACTCTTGTTGTTATTGTCTTACTACTGCTACTGCTACTGCTGCTGCTGCTGCTGCTGCTACTACTACTACTACTACTACTACTACCACTACCACTACCACTACCACTACTATTATTATTATAATTATTATAATTATTATAATTATTATTATTATTATAGTGTTGACTTTTCATGTGTTAAGCTGCTGAACGAAAGTTTTGACTGCACGCTCGCATTACAACCATTTAGTGTAGAAACATCCGGTGAAGTTGCATCTGGAAGAGGAGTTCGTTGTGTTCCATTTTTTTGCTTCAACTATACCGTGGGCGAGTTAGTAACAAGCGGATCGGGAGCTACACAATACAGAAATGCAACCACAAGCCAAACATCCGGAACGAACGAGAGGATTTCTGGTGGGTTATAAAATATGTTTTATGAAACATATAAATAAGACAATGACTTTTGCTGCTTATGTTTTCCTACTTCTTCCGACACAACGGATATGAATCTTACTTTTAAATTTTATTTCGAACAAAACCAATATTAATTAGTAAACTGGAAGACAGTCATTGTATAATAGAACAATACAAATATTTGAAATATTCTAGTACGAATTATATCAAGATTTCAACATAGGCTATGCCAGGAAAATTATCTTTTTAGTACTCATATCTTAAGTGTCGTCAAGTTAATCTTACGATATTATTTGATATTTTATTACATTCGAAGGTAAAATTTAAGTAACAAGCCGAGACACCCCATACCATTCCCCGGCTAACGAGCGATAGGTTTTTAAGCAAATATTTAATAAGCTACACGTCAACAATAAAGACTGCACATACATTTTGCTTTCTCGCGTTGTTTTTCACCAGAAAAAAAATAGCGGTACTTATTTGGAATCTTTCGTCCTTTATATATGATCATATTTAAGTAGATTAGCGAGGTCTTCCATAATTTAATTTTTTTTAAAATTATTATTGATATATCCATTTCCAGCAACTAGTTCAAGACGGAATAGGATTGACAGAATCCTTGATTCTAGTGTTGGTAGAAGAGTGATTGAAGAAGGGTTCTCGAGAGCAAGGGTTGCTGAGGCTATAGATTCCCTAATCGCTGGTTAGAAACGTTAATGATACGAATCTTTTTCTTATGAATAGTATGGACCATATCAATGCTGAGACAGTTTGATTCGATATTTTATTTGACAAAGTAAGCAACCGACCTGTTATATAAGTCCGTGTGAACAGAAGGCTTGCGTATGGAAATGCATTGACCACCAATGAATTGAGACCTTTGCAAAGTGTATAATATTGCTACAACTACAAGCGGTCGTTAAAACCTTTCTTAAAAGGTCCTTAACAAGACTGATAGTTGATATGCCTCTTTCAAAACACTTCAGTGTAAAAATGTGTTGCCCTTTCCAGGCTTTCTACTGCCCCCTTCTTTTCCCACGTTTTCCTACTTTTTAATATGAGCCCTATTTTGTCCTACTTTTTTTCCAAAACAGCCCTTTTATCCTTATATTTTTCATTTAAAAATAAAATAAAAAAATAAGTTTAATGAAAGTTACATGATCTTTTAGTTGTATTTTAATTGCCTTGTGAAGTTGTGATGTAGCGGTGTTTTATGTGGTTTCACTGGTGAAATCCATCCTTGAAAGCAGGGTGCCTTGGTCAGTCAGTCTGCATCATGGCCAACAGGTTCAAATCTTTGATGCATGGAAATAACTAATTGTTGTATCTAGGAATTTAAAAGGCATGGTGCTGTCAAACAGGCAGGGCACTACCCAAAGGGGGGTGGGTAGAGAGAACAACTCTGAAGATTTAAGGGGATTTTGTTTAAAAAAAAGTTTCGTAGAACATGTAACATATTTATGTTTCTAAATGCAAAATCTGGTTAAAATAAAGATGGACAGCCATGATTTCCATTTATGGTACAAATTCAGTATGGTAAAAATTATTCTCCAAAGTTTGTTTTAAGGGTCACCGTTTATTCTTTTACAAGTTTGAAAACTTCTTATTATTATTTAAGTCAAACAACTGCAGATTGGACAGTAAATAATTGTGTTATCAAAACCTGCAGCTTTACCCACATGTGGTCAGTTGAACAATCATCTGGGGCATTTTACCTTATATCGGTATTCAGCTAAAAATAAACCTGACACTTTATAACATTGAATAACTACAAGACAGATTTACAGAATCTATATTTACAATTTTCCACCCTCTCCTAAAAACTAACGGATAAAACATTTATTTCATGCCCCAGATATATAAAAAATGCACAGAGAAGTTCAAAACATTTTCAGTTCCAGCCACATAGCTCGTCATTCTGATTGTGGAAACGATGCAGTGCATGCTTTTTTTCTTGAGCATATTCTTTGAAATTGATATTAAGTCAAATTAATATTTTGTAATCACACGAAGTGATTTAAGATTTAAAAATGTGTTTATTTGATCTCATTCATTCTCGAAAGTAATTTATTTCTAAGTTTCCATTTGTATGAGAAAATGCTCAATGGCAGTGTTACAAATAGCTATTAATTAATCAGTAGTATATGTATGGAGCTTTTAAAAATTATATGAAAGTTTAATGCACGCATGCAACACTGCCACGCAAAATCATTCATTACGATATACAGAAAAGTGTCATCCCCGGAATTCAGTCATTGAATTAACAAAGACATGAGATAACAGGTTTAAGAGCAAATCTTTTGACATTTAGGGCAAAAGGGGACTGATCAAAAGGGACAGGGCGTCCCACACTGCTATTACACACTGAAGATACATCTGTAAATGAAGCAAACAACATGTTGTATACCCGTATTATCATAGTAATATTGAACTAAAAAGGTAGAAAAATTCCTACTTTAAATGTCAAAAATTCCTTCTTTGCCCTACTTTAAAAAAATTGCCCTACATTTGCCCTATTTTTTCTGAAGAGGCAGTAGAAAGCCTGTTTTTATCAAAAATATTTTTAGTATTTCAATAAAATGGAAACATAACACTATAACTTTAGTGAAATGGAAACATAACACTTAAATTAATTAAGTGAAATAGATGTTATCCCCTTTTTGTGTCGCCTGCGATAGCAAGTAGACACATAGGATCCTACTGTCCGGCGACGTCGTCGTTGTTGTCGTCGTCGTCGTCGTCGGCGGCAGTGCCGTCGTCCGGTAGTCCCCCAACTTTAATATGAAACTTAATGATGCCTTTAACTTTGAAAGTAATTATCCTATTAACTTTATACTTAGAAAATATCACCTGCATGAACAACGCCATCTGTTACAACAAGAATGATAACTCCTGTTTCAGTATTTTTTTAGTTATGCCCCTGTCATATGACTTTAATATGGAAATTTAATATGAAACTTAATGTTGCCTATAACTGTGAAAGTACTAGGCCAATAACTTAATACTTAGAATATATCACCTGCATGAACAACGCCATCTGTGACAACAAGAACGATAACTCCTGTTTCAGTATTTTTTGAGTTATGCCCCCTTCAAATGACTTTAATATGGAACTTTAATATGAATCTTGAAGTTGCCTATAACTTTGAAAGTACTTGTCCTATTAACTTAATACTTTGAATATATCATCTGCATGAACAACGCCATCTGTGACAACAAGAATGATAACTCCTGTTTCAGTATTTTTGAGTTATGCCTCTTTCAAATGACTTTAATATGGAACTTTAATATGAAACATAATGTTGCCTATAACTTTGAAAGTATTTGTAATATAAACTTAATACTTGGAATATTTATTATCGTAATGATCAAAGCCATCAGTGACAACTTAATACTTGGAATATTTCATATGCATAAACAAAGCCACATAAACAAAGCAATCGGTAACAACAATAATGATAACTCATGTTTGACTATTTTTGGAGTAATGTCCCTTTCAAATGACTTTACTATGGAACTTGATGTTGCCTGTAACTTTAAGTCCTTGTCCTATTAGCTGCATAATTAGATGATATCATCTTCATGAACAAATCCATTTTGACAACAAGAATGATAACACCTGTTTCACTATTTTTTTAACATGCCCCAATACTTAAAGTTGCCTATAACATTGAAAGTACTTGTCATGTTTACATATTTACTTATATATTTAAAATATGTCAACTGCATCAACAGAGCCATCGGTGACACTGAATTTGATAACTCCTGATTAACTTTTATAGTTATGTCCCTTCTAAAGGAACCTTCTTTTTTACAAACTTTTAAATTCTCTTAGAATTTTGCTAAATGTTCTATTTTGCTGAGTCATTCCTAAGGGTTGGGGGACTATTTTTCTTTTATCTGGAGACCATAAACCGCAGGTCATGAAATGGGCTTTTGAATAAATTGAAGTAACCTTTATACCTATATTGATAAGGTAGATTAAAATGATAAATTCATGGTTAAACATGGCTTTTTCAAGATATGGAAATGTCGCGGGTTATTCGAGACTTACATGTATACAGGTTACATAAAATTTACTTGAACATTAGAACTCAAAGCAATATAACGTATATGTTTGATACAAATGTGCTTTTTATAACTAACATGAATGAGAAAAATGTGCTTTTTATTACTAAAATGAATTATACAAAAGAGCTTTTAATTAGCAAGAAACTGAATTTATATTATAATTAAAAGGTTAAAATGAGATACATTATTACGTATAATGATCTGTTTTTAATTTCAGGGAATCCACATTTTGAGGTAAGCTATGACCTCCTAAAGGCCACTCTGATTTCTATGAGAGCTAGTCGTCATCAAAGGCGCCGTGGTGAGGACAGAGACAGTGCTTCTACCGACCTAGAAAACGATGACGAATAATGAAGACTTAAGTTTCAAGCAGTCATAAAAAGCCTGTAAAGAGCAAACCTACATTGGTACTAAATTCGTAGTACTAAAAGAGAAAACAATGGTCAGAACGGAATAAATAGTTGACAGTGGAATATAAATCATTCCAACCACAGAGAACGACAAAGGCAAAATTGAAAAAAGCAGGCGGAATATCATAGGGATGCTTAAAAAATTCACTTCAACAGTACACAAACGTTTAATTACATAAATAAAAGGACTTTATTCTTTATTATCCCCTGTCGATGAAATCGGGAAGATAATTGTTTTGGCTTTGTCCGTCCGTTCGTCACTACGACAGTCCGCCCGTCCGTCCGTCCGTCCGTTAACGCGCTATTTCTGTTCAACTACTGGATGGATTTCAAAGAAATTTTGTGGGAACTCTTTTGCAATAAAAATCGTTTATAATGTTTTACAAATTTCCTATATGTTGTTAAATACTTAGAAATAATTATCAGTCATAATCATTTAATACATGTATATGGATATGACATCAAGACAAAGTAACAAAGACGCAGTATCTTAATCTCAATTAAGAGGTTTTAAAATAGTCAAGTCGCTAAACATTTGGTAACTATGATGATCTTGACAAATATCTTTGACTGATTAGCATGGGCAGTTTAAGTTGAGATTTTCAACTGGTAACATATATGGTATTTCATAAGAAACGTATTTTTTGTTAATTGATAAAATATATATTATTTGGATTTTCCTAAATATGTTGACATTTGTTATTGCAATTGGTTTTCCATTGCTTACCGAACTGATTAAAGGCTTGAAATTCGGAATAGAATTCGTTATTCATCCGTTAACAAAACAGTGCCTAAGTAGAGCATATCATAAATTTTATTTGGGAAAACGCTAAAATTTGAACAATTGAGTGAAATAATAATAAATTGGTGTTTGAACTGTAACTGTTGGATCGCCCAAATAGAAGAGGACCAAAACAAGCTAAGCCAGGAACAGACAAAAACGTGTCAAACGAAGGACAGAAGAACCATTGTTTTAATTTATACTTTTTGATTTGCATAATACTTATGTATGTAACAGGTTATTGAATTGTATCATTATGATTATGTTTAGGACACAGACACAGGTTTATTGCATTTTATTCTTTGATTGTTTATATAGTGAACTGGTATTAAGAATTCTTAATAAAAGAAGTTCTGACCCTATAGTGCTAGGATTTGCAATGCTGCGCCTGCATTGCATAACCCAAATATTTCAATTACATTCTTTTATATTTTGGAATCCATCTGTTTCATGTCAGAACGTATTGTTCAGTTATCACTGTTTTGGTATTTCCATATTTTGGTATAAATTTGAAACTGAAAGTGGAAGAATTCACCTGAATATGTTATTTATGATAAGATGTTTTTAACTAGGGATTGTCTGCACTTTGTGGAGTGGAAGAAGTTGCCCGATGATGTTTTTAATAAGTAGATGTTAATAACTAGGGAACTTCTGCACTAAACACTATAAGACTCTGTAAAAGAGCAATCTTAAATACTTGGTATTAATACATGTAAAGGCTTTCATTTCAAACAATACAAAACAAGCATTACTTAAAATGTTGGTGCAAACAGTACACAAATAGTAATACTGTAAAAAATAATTTAGGGTTTGGACAACATGTTCTAGTTTAAGGGATAAATAAATTGAAGCGAATGTATAAATCGTTAAAAATTTAAAAAGTTAAAACAAGGCTTAAAAAGAAGGATGTTAGTTAGGAAAATGTTAATACTTTAGTAATGACACTAGTTACAGTTTAGTTATATGTTTGTTTTGGTGTTAGATTTAAAAGGTAAAAGCAAGGTAATCGTTTGTATTTAAAATTATTTTGATACTGGTATTTGTGTTTAATTAACCTGTAGCTTTTTACTTTGTATATACATTTGTTTGCTTAGTTTAAAATCATTTCACAGGAGTGGAATAAATTTGATTGGGGAGCACTAAATTTTACGTATTTTTGTTTTCGCAACTTAAGTTAAACAATTAACTTAAAAGTTTTCGCATTTTAATTTTCATAACGATATTGTGATGACAGATTTCATGGAAAATTTTGACAAAGATCGTAATCTAATCAAGCCAGCGGCTTAAACATTTATTGAATAAAGAAACTTTTAGATGTCAGACAGATTATTATTATTAGATTATTCCTTTACTTAATTACTTATGCAGATTTCTGTCTAAGAAGCCATAAATGTCATCCTAAGACGCGATTATGACACGCGCTTGTGGATTCGGTCCAGGGGCTGGAATTTTACAGCGTCCTCTGGATTTCAGGGAAAATTTTGATTGGTCAAAATTTTAATTAATCTTATGCATTTTTGTAACAATTATTTTCATTGGTTATTAGTTGCAGTGCAACAATTAAATTAGCAGTTCCTTTCCAGTAAGAATCACTTTGAGTTTGGATTCCTTACAGTGACGTTTAATAAACATAACATTTGGAAAGGAAACTCTTTCGGTCTTTTTTAGGAAAGTTGATTAAAATACTTTATTTGTTAAGACACTTTAGTTGTTGATCCGCCAACTGTCACGTGACATGGCGGTTGTTTACATATAAATCGCTGGATAGAAAAGTTGTTCCTTGTGCAATAAAAACGAATTAACGGGTAATTAACGTGTGTCTAATTGGACAACAAGTTGGTAGTGAACATTCAATATGGTACGGAGACAGCAAAACAAAACAACAAAGCCTCAACAAAGAAACGTATACAAGAAAATTGCGAAAACTGGTGACAATGCGAGTCACAATGATAATGCGAGTGGGAAAGGCTCATGAGAGACACAAAACACAAAACGAAAACGACGGCTTTTCCCAAACCCTACTTATCCTTCGGCTTTGTTAAAACCATCAATCCACTGGTTTTCATAATTTCACTTTGCCGAAAACCATTATTTCGTACGTTCTCTGTTATTCTATATTAACAGGATTAGTCTATATGATTGTTAATTGTGTCTTTATGCAAGCATGTGTGTGTGCGCGCGCGTGTGCGTGTGTTTGTGTGTGTTAGTGTGCTCGCGAGCAGTGAGATAAATGTGTATCTTTACCATGTCACGTGTCCATTTCATAAAATTATTATGCTTTGTATACTCTTATGCCTTATTGGTTAGAGTTCAATGAAGATATGTTCTTTTCTGTTCTTATTAAGAATTATTTTCATATGAAGGTAGAATTTATTAACTAAGTAAAGCTTGTTGTGTTATATGTAAATATTAGTGTATGTAAAGTAGTTTTCATAGAATAACACAGAAAATCGTATTAAAAACAGTAAAATAATGTTCAACAGATAAATATGTATGTAAAACAAGTGAATTGTACAAAATCAATGTAGAACTACAAGTAAGATTCAAAAGACTATAGCGCAGTAAGCGTGATTTTGGCTCTTTGGATTTAATTCAATAATGACGCTATTTATGAATTTTCGGGAAAAAAAGTAGACAGAAGGAAAACGTTTTTATTTAAATATTTGGCTATTTAGTGTTAAATTTTGTAGAGGTGTAAGTAATAAAATTATTTATTGGCTTACGCATTGAAAGAAGTCAGATTTTGTACGATTCACGAATGATTTTTTTTATAAATATCGTGTAAGAATTTAAGTGTCATTTTAACGCTTGAAAACACCAAGCGTCTTATTAACCAGGATTTAGATTTAAAACATTTATTGAAATTATTGTCTTTTAAAGTAAGTAAACACTATATAATTGAAAAATATATTATTGATTAAACAGATATATGATTTAATATACTTTATTCATTTGATGAATAATCAATGTTTATTTTATTGACATATGTATATTGATTTATATTACTTTGAATTTGGATTCCTTAGACTAAAGATTTAATAAACTTAAGATTTGGAAACGAAACTCTTTGTGTCTCTTTTAGGGAAAACCCATTTTACCAGTGCGAAAGAGCACAACAGAACCATCAAAACCAAGACGAGATGCGCATATCGTCGTCCTGTTCCGGTCAGATCGTTTAACACAGAGTTATGGTCCTTTGATATCTTATGCATTACGCATATAGAGCAGTATTAGTTTCCGTGCTATTTCTCTGCAATTACTGGTTGAATTTTAAAGAAACTTTGTTGGAACCATCAAACCCATGAGGTGATGCGCATTTCGTCGTCCTGTTCCTGTCAGACCGCTTAACACAAAGCTATGGCCCTTTGATAACGTATGCAGTAGGCCTATAGAGCAATTTTCGTTTCCGTGCTATTTCTCTGCAATTACTGGTTGAATTTTAATGAAAATTTGTTGGAAACATCACACCCAAGAAGCGATGAGTTATTGCCTTTAGATAAGTTTTGCGGTATGCTTAAAGGGATATTTCGAGGCTATAAAAGCGGAGAACGCTGTGACTTTTCATATCTTTACAGAACTGTTTCTTGACTAAGTCCTAGAAATTACAATCCAGAAACGTATACGGAATCTCAGCACTCTCAGTTATGATATGTTTACTTTGTTTGTTATTTTTATTTTTGTTTTCTTTTGTTTGCATCATGTTCATTTTCATTATTATGGTCTTCGAGCGTCCTTGCATCTGTCTTTCCACCTGTCCGTCCCTCCGCCTGTGTGTATGTGCGTCTTGATTTTGTGTCTTGATTTTGTGTCCGCTCAATAACTTATAAACCCCCGGAAGGAATTCCATTGAACTTTGGTAAAATATTACCCCATCAAGACGACGAACAAAACATGTTTTTCAACCTACCCGGCTCAAGGTGAAGTTTACCAGCGGTGTTTAAATGTTTGAACCATGTATTTCATGTCCGCTCCATAACTTAATAATTCAAATATTCTGATTGACAGACTTACACGCTCCCACGACATAGTTTCTCGTTCCCTCGATTTTGTATCTCGTTCCCACGACTTATTATCTGGTTTCCACGACTTAGTATCTCGTAACCACGACCCAGTATCTCGTTTCCCCGAGTTAGTAAATCGTTGGAACGATATAAAAAGAGAAGTGCATGTCACCTCTGTGCCACCGTATCTGTGCCACCGCACTTTACAGTTCAGTAATGCTTGCTTAAATTTTTACGGAGTTAGTTTTAAGACTGGTGCGCTTGCGCCAGTCTTAACTTACGATGCCGTGAACACGGCGACGCGCGGTCGTTAACTTGCGACCACGTGAGCGTATTAAAGTAAGCGGGGTTTTGTGGATATGGCGAGAGCAGGTCGAAATGTTCTGCACACGTTTCAAGCACAATCGAGCACATTTTATTGATAGGAATACTCTTAAAATGCACACTTAAAAATGCTTCTAAAATTAATGAAAAGCAGGTAAATCAGAATCATTTTTGAAAATGTTACTACAGTTCATTAATCAGTTCCGGCACACGCTCGATATACTTGCTGCAAATTTCAGATTTGTTATGCAAACAATGTATCATAGGGTATTAGATAGAAGATAAATTTGTCATCAACAATTTGAGATTGACTTCAACCAATATACTTCTGCTGCATGAACCATTTACAACAGCCATGTTAATGGTTATCACCACGGTACTATATACTCAGGGATTTTAATAGCTTTTACTTTTGTTGAGAATTTTGACAATTTTCAAGGGGTCATTTTATGAAAACGGCTACCCCGTAGATCTCGTTTCTTTATCAATTTACTGCATTATTATGGTCATAAAAATTAAATATCACTTGTATTCACTAGTGTATGTTTGTGTTTTTATGACATCTTTTGTAAGTTTATTTTATTAGTAAGAAGTGAAATATGCATATCAGGAATCGCCACACCCACAAAACACAACCGCTCCTCGCAGCGAATAAGAGGAGAGGAAAAAGGAGCATGTGTTTTATAAGTATGTCAAATTCAAATAAGACACCACAAACAATTAACGAAAATGACAACTCTTGGTGTTACCGCCTTGAAACGGTCAGTTGTAAAATAATTTGCCACTGGGGGTTTAAACCAGGTTCTAGGGTGCCCCAACCTCACACTTGCCCTAACAGGTATGTACTTGGAGATAATTGTTTTAAATTAAGTGCCCATTGTTAATTAAAGTTGCTTGAGTCTGATCGAAAATATTTACGTGGCTTTTTCAAAAGGGACAGCTATTTTTATGTTGACATATGCATAACAATTAAACATGTTTAAAACTGTTCACCCAGACATCAAACCGTAGAAAAGGTCAGCTTTTTTCATGGTATTTGAATCTTATTTCGTTAAAACATTGAACTTCATATCTCAATCCGAATTAAACATTTCTTTACTATCCATGTTCCCTCTAGGTAATACTAAATGGGTGTTCAGTTGAACACTTGTGTCGCCCTCGGGTGCAATGTCGGAAGAAAAATGCAAGAAAAAAAAGGGACACTCCATCTTGACCAAAACAACTTGTCATCATCACGAGTGTGTTGTCTTGAACAATATAACAAGAAAGTTTTATGAAGAAATATTGAGAAATCACAAAGTTATGGCCAACGTTATGTTATCATGTAAAAATCCAAGTACAAAAAGGGGCGTAACTCCATCAAATGCGAAGTTGACCTAAAGAATTCAGCATCATCATGAGCGTGTTGTCTTAAGCAATATAGTTTGAAAGTTTCATTAAAAGATATTGAGAAATGGCAAAGTTATTGCCAACACTAAGTTTTTGTGTTAAAATCCAAGTTCAAAAAGGGGCCTAACTAAATCAAATGTGACCTTGACCTAAAAAAGTTGGCATCATCATGTGCGTGTTGTCATAAGCAATAATTATAATTTAGAAGTTGCATGAAGAAATATTGAGAAGTGGCAAAGTTATAGCCAACGTTAAGCTTTCGTATCAAAATCTAAGTACAAAAAGGGGCCTAACTCCATCAAATGTGACATTGACCTAAAGAATTTGGCATCATCATGACCGTGTTGTCATAAGCAATATAATTTGAAAGTTTCATGAGAAAATATTGAGAAATGGACAATTTACACCCAACGTTAAGTTTTCGTGTCTAAAATCTAAGTACATAAAGAGGCCTTACTCCATCAAAAATGACTTGACCTAAAAAATTTAGCATCATCATGAGCGTGTTGTCATAAGCAATATAATTTGGAAGATTCATGGAGAAATATTGAGAAATGGCAAAGTTATAGCCAACGTTAAGTTTTCGTGACGGACGGACCGATGGACGGACAAAGCGATCCCTATGTATCGCCATTTCTTCGAAAGGGCGACACAATAAAATGTTGATAATAAATATGCCTCTATAAATATACATATCAGAAATCGCCACACTCACAAAACACAATCTCTCAACGTAGCGAAAAAGAAGAGAGGCAAAGAGAGCATGTTTGTTATAAGTATGATAATTCAAATAAGACGCTACAAACGATTAACGAAAATGAAAAACATTGGGGTTACCGCCTTGGAACGGTCAGTGGCAAAACATATTGCCACTGGGGGTTGGTTTTAATCAGCCTCTCAGTCTAGAAGAAGAGAGAGAGAGAGAGAGAGAGAGAGAGAGAGAGAGAGAGAGAGAGAGAGAGAGAGAGAGAGAGAGAGAGAGCATGGTTAGTAAAATTAAAAAAAAGACGCCACAAACATTTAACAAATATAAGAACCCGGGGATTACCGCGTTGGATCGGTCAGTGGAAACTCCAATTGCCACTATGGGGTTTAAATCAAGGTGGATGGACACGTTGCTCTCCCAGTTTTTGACGTCAAAAATTAAATTTTGTCCAAATCATATAAAATTTGGTCAGAATAATGTGTGAGGATTGCTTTTTTAAAATATGTAAAATATATTCACTTGCCGACGACGGATATTGGAAAACAGCGCCATCTATGAAGGCGCCCTGATTTCCTCCGTTTTTTTTTATTAAACCTAGACATTTAACTATGTAGTTTACGCCCAAATGATACGAAATTCGCCTTGTACATGCACCAGTACAAGTGTAATATGAATTGGGTAAAATCTTTGAATTGAGACAATCTATGTACTTTAAATATCATAATGATCTACGCAACGCGAGCTTCTTTTACGCCGTTTTTTGCGTACCCCTACTGTCTTTGAGGTTATATTAATGCGAAAGCAGACGGTGAACTTCCTTTATTTTTCAACATGTTATTGTCAGATGTTTAAAATTTTGAAATGTGAAATAAAAAAAGGGTGTCTTCGGGTTACTTTTTGCGTAAAAATAAAGAGAACGTAAATTCAGGTAATAGTGTTGCGTTCGGACAAACGCCGACGTCACATACATTATACACGACGGCGTTTTAACGTCTTTTTAACTTTTTAATTAATTTTAATTGCATAGAGAGTTGATATTGAAGCAAAAATTAAATATAGAAAAGGGTTTTTCCTGTTTCAGACCGTTTGATTTATGATGTCATATGCAATATTTTTATTATTTTTTATCAAATGAAGTTTTTTACGTATAGGCCTATTTCAATAATTGACGAATGAACACTGGCTGGATAGAGCATATTTAGAGAAATAAAAAAAGTTTAATAAAGATTTTGTAAAAAAAAAGTTTAAAAGTTAAACAAATAAATTCTTAATCAGCTAGGCTATGGCAATTTCGTAAGTCAGCAAAAATACTTTCAATTAACTGAACCAAGAATACACGTATGAGCAAATCATACTTTTCTAAATAAAACTACATGAAATAACGATTTGTGTTTATTTATTATAAAATCACTTCTAGTAGACAACGTAATAACCCCGAAAGGCGGAGTTGAGAACAGGTCGCAAAATATAAATTCTTCCGAAACATTTACTGTCATCAGTGCGACCGGGTATGATTCCGGGTATGTAGGTTTTATTGGTGGTCACCAAGCCGGCGCTCTCGCGCAAAATCATGCAAACGATAGTTACTAAGCATAGGCAACTGAAACTTCTTGTTTATAAATAATGTTTGAAATTTATGTCTTACTGTATTTATTTGCATTGAAACAAATTAACTGATTTCATATTATTTTTTATTGATTAAAATACGCGGTACATATAGATCTACTACACACGTAAGATTCATCACTGCTTTGAAACTGTATATGGGTAAAATGTGGAAAACGTGTACAACGACGTAATTTAACATTTGAAGGCAGGGCCAAAGATTATAAAACTAAGATTTGAGATCAGTGTCAAATCTCAAGGATCTGATTGGCTGAAATGGCGACTGGTCAGGTGCTAAAGATTTGAGACTGTTCTCCAGATTTAGTTTTATGATCTTGGGAAAACGAAAAATTCAATTATAAAGTTAAACAGAAAAGATTAAATCCCCTTGTGAATTCAAACATGAATGAATATAATTCGCTGGAAGGCAGGCGGATGGTCAAATTTCAGATTCTGATCGAAGGATTAAAAAAAAGTCACAAGCGCGAAAATGAGTTGTCGTAAACAAACATAAGATCAGAAACAAAATACGGTATTGGAAACCTTCTTCACATAGAGCGTGCATAGTGCTCGGCTGAAAACGCGGTTCCAGCCGGTAAATGTAATAAATCCAGCAACCATCAAACCGGAACTCGCTGCTTTGATATTATTACAAAGTTAGCCACAGGTAAATTAGTTTTTATAATTCCGTTATATTGCAGATTGGAAATGTATGTTTAGTTTTAATTTTTTGTCGTTTATTTTTTATTTCAATTCAATAAAGAAATATGCCGAAAAAAATACTTTTCTGTTCTGGTCGCCCGACCTACCAAGTTGTAAACCTTCTCCGTTCTCTAATTTGAACTATTGTGATCTTAAAGGTAGTCTTTAGGTTTATAACGTTTTCAGCAGAATATTATTCTATTAACCCCATATTGCTCTGTAACTGAAAAATATACATAAAGCGACGGCATTGTTTTATCGTTCGTTTAGTCGTGATAAACGCTGTTACAGGGGAACAACAAATGAACAACATATTGGCGTTCATGAACCTTTCTTTGGTGAATAAAGGCACTCTTTAAACCGAGGAAAGAGAAATTGGCCAGAGTATAAAGACAGTTGCCGTGCAGTCATGTTCACGTGCAGTGAAAAGATGAATTCTGTCTTCTGATTATTTGTCTTAGGATATCTCGCGTTAAATGTTGTGAAGAACTGGCATTACATAAAAAAGGAGAATACTAGAAATACTATGTTAATAATAACATTACTAAAAGAATACAGCACAGTTCGTAATCATTTTTACATTAATTTCTACAGTCTGTTATTGCACGATAAAGCGGAAGATTTTCTTTTTTCAATCATCTTTAAAGTTATAATTACGACGTGCTCTCCCAGCGTTATTTAGTTTAGTTTTTTTTCTTACGGTAATTTGGAATGTCTTCCTTTGTCTTATGGCTGGAAAAAAATAATAATCCGGTTTTGGTGGCACATAATGCCATAATAACTTAATCACCTACTTCGCTGAAACATACTTAATTGCAGCCGAAAAAACTAGTGATTATATATCCAATATGTAGAGGAAAAACACGGAAGTGTAGGCCTTCACTTTCCTGTGATAACAAACTTGACAAGTTTAAATTGTTTGCAAAAACAATAAATGAAGTGCATGTTTATTTGGCGATTTTGTTTTAAATATGATGAAACGCGTACAAAGAAATACAATAATTTAAATGTTATTTTTAACGTCAAAAACTGGGTGAGCAACGTGTCCATCCACCTTAAGTTCTAGGGTGCATCAACCTAACACTTACCCCAACAGGGCAAAGAGTCAGTTGAGTGTTTTTAGATTTATCGGGAAGTGATTTCACTTTATTTTATCATATTTAAATAATATTCCTATGACAAGTGATATAACTTAACTGACACTGTTTTATAACTTAAACAGACTGACTGGTATATGTGAGACCTTTGCTGACAAATGGGACCAATTTTGAAAAAGTCATGCATCTCAATTATTAAGGTGTTCATTTTGCTTTTAAAGTAATATTTTAGCAAAATACAAAAACAATATAAATATGTCATTGCTATTCATCGTTCATACGTTTTCGGCAAACAAACAAATGAAAAAAATATTGATAATAGGTATTAGCTGTTAAGTGTTAAATATAATAAATTCAATATATTTAAACGTAAAAGCATGTGTAAAAGTAGGCTCGAATTTAAATTTGTCGGAATTCTTTGAAGTAACCCTTGGTGTGAAACAAGGGTAGCCATTCTTACATTTGCCTTTTCTTTTATTTATCAATGACATTGTTAATAATTAATTATCTTACACTGAAATCGAACTACTGTTTTGTAATTTATTCTATTTGCAGAATATATTGTTATTTTAAATGCAGTCGTGTCAGTTTACAAGCACAACTTGATAATTTAGTATTGCCAGAATGGGAAATCATTTTGATGAGTGCAAAATAAAACTTGTAAAAGTTCAAACTTTATAATAATATGCAAAAAAACACAAATAGTTCACATAATTCATTCAATATTCAGTAAATAAATGTTCATCAAATACTGTTTTCCTTTCTACTTTGTACAACATGCTAATTGTAAATTATGATTACTTTTGGTGAATTCTATGAATGTTCATATCTTCCTATGCTGGTCTTTATTTCAGCCAGTTTAATTGAAGGCTATGCATAACACACAAGTGAACAACATTTTCAACAAATCTTTATATTCGAACAATACTTCTTAAACGTGGTTTAAACATTGTGGGAATATCAAGTTTTTGTGAATCTAGTAAAAAGACAAGCGCCACTTTTAATTTGTACTTGTACGCAAAATAGTTAAAGATTTCACGTAATCTTTTTATTGCTTACAATAAAATGCACTTTACAAAAAGTTCATGTCTGGAAACAGCAGTCTCCTAAAACAGTTACATAGTATAATGGAACATAGAAAACTTGAGTTTGTAAGAAATAATTAGTTAAGATAACATAGCACAAACAATGAACGAAAATCACAAATTAAGTGATCATGTTAATTTATTGACGACCAGTGGTAGATAACATTAACAAGTACCGAATATGCCATATATGAATTGGTCGTGCTAATAGGAAGAAAGGAGTTTTACGGGGTAGCCGTTTTCATGGAAAAGTAGACCATATGGGGTATCTTTTTCGACACTAATCCAACGGTTATACAAGGCACCCTTTAATAATCCGAGTGGCGGTACAGAGTATCAACAACAATTTGTTTAAATCGCGTTTTCTTAAAAACAAAATTATTGTTTCGTTTAATAGTTATTTCAAAAGATAGGCAATTAGAGGTGCTTCAGCGGGATATCACATATTACAGAAACAACAAAGTTGTCATAGATTAAATAGCCGAAATCAGTCGTCGCTCTCGCTTCAATTTTGAAAAAGCCAATAAGGTCATTTATTTTCTGGACGAAGATGGGTCATAATATATTATTACTATGTAACTATTACTTGATTATCTTTATTATAGTACAATTCGATAATTGGCCCGGCTTTAAATAGAGGTTTTTAGCGAATGCTGAGAACCATGTGGCCCGGCTTTATATATAGATCGTTGAGTAATGAACGGGAACCATGTTGTATGTACGTTAAGTTCAAGGTCAAGCTATTTATAATTGAGTATATAAATAAATAAATAAATATATTTATCACATACCTTCCGGTGTGGGAGTGTAATAACACCCGTTATATATTTTCGATATATAACTAGTTATATATCGTAGCCGAATCACTATTCATCCGCGTTATCAGCGACCAAAACAAATTTATGAAAATGACTTACTTTTGCCATCTGACCACTTCAGTCAAGCAATCAATTTCTATAAGGATCTTAAGCATCCCTTATATTGATAATATCCGCGGAAAATATAACTTTCTGACATCTTGTTTACTCCGTAAGGATACGCCGAAAATCTATGATGAAATTCAACAACAGCAACAAAGCCATATTCATTTCGTTTAAACCGAAAACAAAATGACCCAGACACTGACATCGTTTTCAGAACATCGTCGGTGTGATCTTACAACATCCCCGAAACAAAATACAAACACTAGAAACACATTTTCAATCCAAATTTCCAGTTTATATCCAGCAAATTTCAATGTTGTCATATCACATATGCCGCTATGAAAGTTTACACAAATGACGTCATACACTAGATCGATTTATTTAATTAAACACAACTTCAGAAGCCTATAAATGATTTTTTTATCTAGACTCTAGCGCAGTTAATTTTATTTACTTATTTTAACTTATTTTGGCAAATGGGAAAACGGTAGGATAAATTCTTTTGGGACTAGCTTATGTATCACCCGATACGACCGAATTACACACGTTTTAAGTTCGCTCTACTAGGCGATAGAAAGGGACATTTCATGGATTTTGCTTGCTTTTTCAGGGTATGTGATAAATGGAATACATCATTCGTGATCATTTTATACTGAAATTATTAAACTCGTCATCTAAATCGATATAAAACTCGGCAAAAGCCTCGTTTTATATCGATTTAGATGACTCGTTTAATAATTTCAGTATAAAATGATCACTCATGTTGTATCCTCTATATATAAAAGAGCACTAAAAATTTCATAAATGTAACTGATTTTTCATTATTGTCATTGTAGATTTTCGTGTGTATATACTCTACTGAGAGCTATGGAAGCCATTCCTCCTTGTTATATCGTTTTCCCGATATCAACAGCAGCTGAAGATAATGTTAGACCTTGCACTTTGTGGACAGTTACGCCAACATTTAATTTTCATGAAGGAGTTACCTGGAAGTTAAACATTATCATAGCACTAACCACATTACAATGAATTTGCTCTATTTAAATTCAACATTATCTTTCAAAATTGTCCTTATACGTATATGGCAATTCCTTTGGTACTTTCAGGATAAAAATCTATACTAACTTTCTATATTCAGCTTCTTGATCCCGTAAACCAGGGTGGGTGGGAGCTGGGGGATGGGAGGGGATGGGGGATGAGTCACAATTATTCTGAACAACAGAAAAAGACCTACAAAAAATGGTTATACAATCATTATTTACTTTATAGACACGAAATCGCCTTCTTGTAAAACAGAAACCCACTAGAACCGTCAATTTCAACATCAGAAACATTTGTAAACAAAGAACCATCATATATAGGTCACATTCACGCCCACAAAGTGCAAGGTCTAACATTATCTTCAGCTGCTGTTGATATCGGGAAAACGATATAACAAGGAGGAATGGCTTCCATAGCTCTCAGTAGAGTAAATACATACGAAAATCTACAATGACAATAATGAAAAATCAGTTACATTTATGAAATTTTGAGTGCTCTTTACGATCCACTACACTCCTCCTTGTTCGACCATCGATTTAAAAAGAAAAGTATCAAACTAAACAAAATTAACATTCATTTGTGCAAAATTTCATTGAAAGGCATTTTGCCGTTTTTGAAATGTTGATATCGATAAAGGTGCAAATAGGAGTGTAGTAAATCCTTAAAATGTGAGTAATTATTTTGTATCCTAAACTGAATACATATCAACACATATAGTTCTGTAAATTCTTCATCATAATTCATGTTACTATAGCAACCATCTCTTCCACTATTTTCTTGCTAGTTTTCATTATATTTAAAAGGAAAACTTTTCAATCCTTTGGTTTTAAAATCATTCACTACATTTACTGCAAACTTGTAAATGTTCAGCAAACAAATTTCATTATAAATCCCATTCCATACCAATTCCGGTATACTTCATTTCAAACTGCACTCCTTGTATACAACGCGTCCACAACTACATGTAATAAACAAGCAGATCCTTCAACGTTCAATACCCTATGCCAATAAAAGACAACAATATAGTAGCACTTTAAAATTCTTTCTTTGTTTAAAAACAATCCATCACCTGCATGAACTCTTACACCCAACATCTAACTTCTTTTAAATGTCGTCCACATATAACACATCTGTGTTATACTTTTCTTGTTATCAATTACAGGGTCAAACGGACACACCGGCGATAAAACAAGCAGTCATTTCATCAAAAAACAGTCCTTATAATTATATGAGCCAAGTATAGGGGTGTTCCAAAAATAATGTCATTTGCCTTTGTTTTTCTAAACTAACAGTGTTCTCATCATTTTAAATTTCTCTGACCCTCAAAATACTCCCCACCTACTTGAACACAACGTTTGAGTCGCTCAATCCAACTTTGAAAGCAGAGTTCATACTTTCAACGGGGACACTCATTAGGTACTGATAAACAGCAGATCCAATGGTATTTCTCGATTTGTATCTTTTTCCAGACAGTTGGAATTTGAGTTTTGGAAACAAGAAAAAGTCACAAGCGGCCGAGTCTAGTGAATATGGGGATGGGGAAGAACATTAACTTTTTCTGATGCCGAAAACTCGGTCACAAGCCTAGCCTTATGAGCGGGGGAATTATCATGCAAAAGCTGGGGTACTTGATTCCAGTGCTTGGGTGGCGGTTTTTTAGCAGGACTTTCAAAACAACATTTTTTGTAGAACTTTGTTGTTACCATTGTGCCTTTTGGTACCGGAATTCGCATTACTTGTCCCTTATTATCAAAGAAAATCACATACAAAACTTTCTTAACAGTGCGTTGGCGCTTGGCATTACTTCGACTTTTTGCATTTTTATGGGCCCAAAATCTATTTGAACATTTCCTCTTTGACTTAAAATAGTAAACCCATGTCTCATCACGAGTAACGAAGTTGTGGAAAGCCTTTTTGTTATATTTGGGATACATTTTGTGAAGCTTTTTGGCATTTGCAACACGGGTTCTCTTTTGTTCGTCTGTTAGCAAATTTGGTATCCATCTTGCATTTATTTTCCGAAGTTGAAGATGTTTCTTTAAAATACCATGAACTCGTGCTTAAAACAAGATCGTCAACCGTACTAAATCTCTCACATTGTATCGGGCATATTTGTTCAGCATATTCCTGATTTTTCTATGGTACTTTTCGTCGTTGTTGTTGCAGGACGACCTGGGCGAGTAGCATCTTTGACTTGCTGCTGACCGGTTTTAAATTTAGCAACCCTCCTACAAATAGATCTGTGAGACATTTCAGTCTCCCCATAAATGTCGAACACCTCCCGGTCAACATCTACAGTGTTTATGCCGAGTAATGTCCGACCTTTAATATAAGCCCTAATTTCAAGCACATCTTTAGCTCTTCTACCAGTTATTTCATGTATAGTGTAATCAATACGCTATAAAGCAATGAACACTGTATCAATGTAAATGAAATTGTGAACGTGATTTTCAACTGGGTAATACTTAAGTGATTATTCTATCGGTCCAAAGTGGTTTATAGTACATTTCACACGATAATCATAAGATAATGCGCAAATGACATTATATTATTTTTGGTTTGGTTATATGACAGTGATGAATGGGAAACCACAAATGCGATAAAATCACTGCGCATGCTCAGTTGGCAATACATAAGCTATATAAATCAGCGGACTCAGAATACGGCATTCATGGAGAATTCGGTGTAGTCGGAAGTGTGCCGTGAGGATTGAAATGATAATTTATAAATTTTAAATAAAATTGAAAAAAAAAATTCGAAAACGAAAGTTCATAAAAGCCATCACCATTAAAACAAGATTGTTTTTTTTTCAAAATTCAATATTTATAAAAAATACTTGTGATATGATGTAAGTAAGTTATAACTGATAGTTTTTTTTAAAAAAGACGACTACGATGAACAATGATGAACAATGATTTCGGTTTAAAAATCATAACGATGTTACACATGAATCGGAATTTGACGAACTTTCTATTTCGAAAAGAAACTTCAGGTGTAACATAAAAGTAAAGACTTGGTGAAACTTGTTACTTGTTAAGGAAAACTATGACGGATAATCTAAATACATGGACACAAAATATAAACATGTTACCGAGGTTATACATTTGAAAATTAGACACACAGGACAAGACGACTATCCAAGGTGAGTTTTATCCTATTTATTGTGTTTTCCTTTTTTAATGACCAGCCAGATACTTTTTTATTATTAATTCTTCCGTTAAACCTAGTCTCAAAGATTGATTAAGGCTTAAACCTTTATTTAGACCTTCTCCAAATTGAAACCATCTTTAGAATAGAGTGACTTTTTAAATTTAATTGTATCATGTAAACAACTTTATTTATAATGAAAACCACAAAAATGTGGTTTTGGCACGAAGACTTAAATGTATTGCACACTTATTATATCGATTAGCGCAGATTAAGTAGGACAACAATGTACAGTCATTATTCTGTTAAAGTGTGTGGGGGGGGGGGGGGGGGAGTGTGGTGACCTATTTTCATAAAATTCATGTTATTTAATAATTATAAATCTTCTTATTACTTCAGATATCAGTTATAGGGCATATACATGTTACAGGTCAATCAGGAATTATAAAAAATTAGAAATATGAAACAATTTTTCTCACTGAGAGTAGCCTTATTGCCGGGAGTCCAAACTTCCAAATTATCCACTATAGTATTAAACTACAGTCACAGGAAGGTTGTCTATATCTAGGTTAACAATGTCTTAGAGTTTAGTTCAATAAACTGTACTAGAATAATAGCAAAACATGTTTCTCCCAGTGACTACAAAAGGAAAATTTGACATTCATGTTTCCATTGTTTATAACTATTGTTCTAGTACAGTTTATTGAACTAAATTCCTGATTGACCTGTAACATGTATAAGATTTGTGGTTAAGTTAATTACTAGTATTCTGCATTTGGCTTTCAGACAGAACACATTAGAAACTTTGGCTTATTGTTCAAAATTAGGAAATAAATAATTAATTATTTTGATATATTTTCTAAAGGTTATATTTTACTAAAGAGTTTTAAAAGATACTGAATATTTTTTTAATATTTTTGGTTATTTTTCCAAATTATTGCATTTGTTTTAAACAGCAGTTGCTTTGTGTTAAAGTATTAGGAATTCATAAATTATTGTAAAATTAGAGTTAAATTTATAGTGACTGCTTTTGTACTTTGCTTAAGAAAATATAATCTAGAAACCATCATTTGACAACACTGAACTTGAAATTGAAGTTGCATTTTATTATATCTTGTATATAAGTTTGTTTTAGATGTATTTTAAAAATATTGATAATTAGAACAGTTGATTAAAACTTTAGTTAATTATTTCAAATCAAAATAGAATCTTGTTTTTAATTTTCCTTTACTTCTAGTAAAGGTGGTGTCATCCTGACGTAAGAGTTAAACCTACTATTGCATAACAAAGTAGAACTCCCCCCAAAACACACCCTTTAAAACCCCGCACACCATTCTGACAATGGTGTCAGAATCGGGATCCCTAAAGTAAATAGTCCAAAACGGTTTTCACACCCCCTCTACCCGTCTATTACTCTTTTATTCTTTTATAAAAAACGGAATATAAGCAAACCGGTAAAAACATTTGAAAGTCTAATTTTTGGCTTTACAGTGCGGAAGTCAAAATCTCAGTTGGACTGCCATATGGTCTTATCGCTTTGTATTTTAAAATCTTTTCTATCTTCCGGCGAGACCTTCTTTCTCTTTTAATTATTTATAAAAGGTCATTTACCTATAGTGTCTTATTCAGCCCCTGGTCTAATGAGGTAACAAAACAACATAGGCACGGAGATCTCCCTCCTGATCCTTGACTCAGATCTATGACGTGCACTAGTCACTGACCACTATTGATATATAGAGGGCTAATACTTATTTCATTTTCAGCGTCCGAAAGTGCTCTAAAATAGATTAATTTGTTGATCTCCACAATTTCTGTTTGGCTATAGTTAAATTTTTGAAGCATAAATTTTACTGTCCGAAACTGGCTACCCGTTAAATAGTTTACTAAACAGAGCACTCCCTGGCTATTTCAAAATTCACTTACAAAAAACTGTCCGATACCTGGCTCCAATTAAACCATTAGAAAGACTAAACTTACTTCGCTGCATCAAATTGTCACTTCCGAGAGAAAAGCTTTTCAAGAGAAATCGCCGCCTCACAAATTGTCTAGACGAAAACCAATGTCAGCACAACCAGTCCACCGAGCGAACAAGCATGGAACTCCGGTCCAGAAATCTTTCGTCGACGTCACTGCGTCCAAACAACCAAACAGACAATACCATCAGCCAGGAAACAAGCTCCTCCATGTCAAGTCACCTACTAGATGCGCAACCTCCGTGGGTTCCTCCATTCGCAACTACAGATCTGCCAAACGCTAGCAACCAGAACGACACCATCTCACACGTAAGCGACAGCTTGTTCAGCACAGACACTATAATTCATGCTCCAAGTACACGAACATTAGATTCCATGCCTCAAGTCAACACCGCGAAGTATGACACTCAGCTTCAACCGACGAGAGTACCCTTCCAGCGAACTACAAGTATCAACATACCGAGCAACTTCCAACCTGCAAGAGACCCATGTCCACCAAGACGAACCCTTCCAGACACAGTTGCTTAGCTTCAAGCCAAAATAGATGCTCTCCAGGACCGCATCAGGGAACTGGAAAGAACCAACCAATCATGGCCACCCAGTTCACCTGTTCGCCACCCATCATACAACCAGCAAGACAACCTACCAGGCAGTCACCCATGGCAACTACTGCGGAAACCTCACATCATGCTCGAAGAACCAGCTGATCGATCTAGATCTAGAGACAAATTTCCTGAAAGGATGCAGCATCCACCATCAACTCACAATTTGGATAGACTACACGCTATCCGACAGCAGCCACGAAAAAATGCTAGTCCACCCAGATGTAGACCACATGTAGACCCCAGGAGACTATATGACACACCTGGTCCATCATACAACAGTTTTCACTCGAGCCAAGACTCAGCCGACTACCAGACTGATACTCATTCATCATGGTTTAATCCTCAGCATCACAGATATGAATCTGCAAGACCAAGCCCAAGAACACTGGATGAGCCACGACAGTCCATGCCTTGTTTCTATGGAAGACCGAACGAATGGAAAAAAATTCTGGATGAAGTTCGATATAATCTCAAGAAAGTACTATTGGGACAAAGAGAAGCAGAAAGAAAACCTCATCTTGTGTATGAGAGATGACGCATCTACTTTTGCCACAAACCTGAGCCCAGAAGTACGCGGGAATGCTTCAGTCACCGAACACCAGCAAGAACTCACCGAGCCACACTTGAAAGCATTCAGAAGAACCCGAAAGAATCTTTACAAGACTATGCGTCCAGAGTCCAACTTATGATGTCGAAGGCTTACAGAGACATAGAAGGTACATCAACATTTGCCGACTTAGCCATCCAGCACCTGTCGAAGGGGCTTCCAGACCAGCAGATGGCATATGAAATAGCCACTAAGACTCCCAAGACCATCTCAGAAGCAGTCGACATGATCATCCGACATGGAGCCTGCAAAGACAACACCAAGAAGAGAACTAGTATACGCCACCTGGTTCAGCAGAAAGAAGACCACGAAACATCAGATTCAGAAGATGAAACCCCAGAACTCCGGAGGATAAATGGCAAGAAATTTGTTACAGAAGAAAGACTCCTGCAGTTTGCAAGAGACCTCAAACAATCACTTCTTAAAGCCATACAAGATAGCAGCAGCCAAGATAGTGAACAGAACCGAAACAGATACCAAAAGAGACAAGAAAATGTGATCTGCTACAGATGCCATAAAGAAGGTCACATTGTACCATGTTGCCCTAAAGACTCAGAAAATAGAAGACAACAGGAAGAAAAGGCTACTTACCAATTTGAAGCCACCAATGAAGTAATGGACCATCCAGTTGCAAGAAGTGCCATCAGCCCTGAATCCAACATGACCTTTGTCAGAACCATAATTACAAGCTACAGACCTGTCGAACTCGAGACAAAGTCAGTCCTTGGTAACTTACATACAGAGTCATCAACAAAGCATAACCAGAAGTCATACTCAGAAGACAACACCAAACCAAGAGATGAAGCAACAGATGCTGAAAAGAAATTCCTATACGGATACACGTCAGCAGCGGTAGAAGAACTGCAACGACAGGATCCAGACCTTCGCTATCTTCACAAATGGATGGACCAAGGTGAACTCCCAGAAATAGACCAAATTGCAAAGTTAACTCCAGCAGTGAGAAAGTACTGGCTGAACTCAGAAAACGTTGTTAGAAGACAAAGTATCCTATACCAGAAAATACTGACAAGCAAATACAGATGTGAACACTGTGTCCAGATGCTCGCCCCACAAGCATTAAGAAGACAGATAATCCGAGACCATCATGAAACATTACCAGCTGGTCACTTTGGCGTTAACAAGACATCAAAGAAAATACGCAAACTGTTCAACTGGTACAAGATGGATGACGACATAAGACAACACATACGAACATGTTCATCATGCAGTACACCAAAACAATCTGAAAAGAAGCCAAGAAGACCGCAAAGAAAGTACCAAGTTGGGTACCCACTTGATCACAATGAAGACCCGACACCTGCAGTCTACTATTTGAAGAAGACAGCTGAAGAAGCCGTTAGTGAGTATAGTAAGAGGCAGAGGCGATACTAGAAAACGCGTTAAGGTCTAAACATCACCTTATTTTTGGCACACCTTTCATTTTGGCCATTTCAAAATTCAAAAGCTAAATTAATTAAAATTATTAAGTAACTACTCCATACCATGTTTTTAATAATTTAATGATAGAGTAAGACTAATTTTATTGAGTACCTTTATGATTCATGCTAATTCATGTACTATTGTTGTAAGAGAGTTTATTATTTACACAGCTAGAGTTTATTGAAAGGTATATATTTTTGTGTTTTTCATAGATTTGTAATATCTATGGCCTGAGTTTATATTTTTGTGTTTTTCATAGATTTGTAATATCTATGCATAGATTCTAATATCTATGGGTGTGATTATGTATCACACGTGTTAAGTTGTTTAAGAATTTATAGGTTTAATATCTATAAGAGATTATATTTTTCATAGGTTCTAATATCTATGGGTTGAGATTTTGTTTTTCATAGGTTCTAATACTCGTGGGTTGTGATAATGTATCACAAGTGTTTAGTTGTTTTAGTATTTATAGATTTAATATCTATATAAGGGTCTGCTTAGGTTTAATATCTAATATTTAAGACCAGGGTTCATTTTTGTGTTTTTGTTTTAAGATATGTATGTTCAGATTCTTAAGTATGTTTTAATGGCGCGTATATCCCCACTGCGGATAAGTCTAACGCATAGTTTTCATGAACCAAGTTCATGTTATGAGTGTATTTCATTAGACCCTCTCTATATTTATTTTACCAGTGTAAACATGAAACAAGAGTTTAATTATTCATTATTGTCCTACTCTCATATAAGTTCATTTCATTTTACCACTACATTAAGTTGTTGTATTCACATTCATGTTTCTCATATTTCATTGCTGTGTCTCATATTTAACATGGAGTGGTGGGCCTACCGATATACAGAGTTATCTCCCATTGAGAGTGGTTTCCCTTGCCGATTGGGAAGTTCCGGTTTAGAAACGGTAATAAGAATAGCGTCAGAAGTGTTTATAAAATGTCTCAAAATGCTTTCGAAGTTTAAATGCATTGTCGAAATAAACAAAGAAAGTGAAACCGGTATATCAGGAATTAAACATTATCTTTGAAAAATGATTTTCGGTTAACAACTTAATACAATTTTACTTTTTTACTTTACGAAATTTGATTTATTGGCTGGCATGGAAATTATAGCTTTTTCAAACATGCACTAACATATTCGGCCAGTCACCGTTAAGTCTTGCAAACAATGCTAATTAAGTAAAGGGCCTGGTGTTTTTATGACTATGTTACGTAATGTAATTAGCAAGACAGGGGTCTTACCAGCTGGAGTTGTGATATAGGCCTTTTGAAGTTTAGATGTTGTTGAATGTGTTCTAAATGATATAAGAAAGAACTGTTCTTGTTTTTTTAAGAAAGAGAGCAGCACATTAAAAAATACGAATATGGCACAAATCTGTGAACCAAATGACGTGGATTAAATTTGTAGGAAAAAGGCTCAGTAATTAATAATCTTTTAATTCATTTAAAAAAATGTATCATCGGGATGAAAGAACATGCATAAAAAGGAACGGTCGTTATATTGGCGGACGTCAAACTTAAACTTAAATGATATACGAGTATTATAACTTTAATTAACAACCTTTTCTTAGGTTTACTAACTTTTATCTTTCTCAAACCTGCCTTTTTGAGCATAAGAAATGCGTAAACTCTTAATTAGTTACGGGGTCGAACATAACGATGTTGAACACAAACCGCTCAAGCTTACTACAATGATTTGAAGATAAATACTCTGTGGTGCCCTTTTAAAACTATCTAATTTCCAATTAAGTGATAATAATCAAACGTTATTAGGCATATTGCTGATCTCTAACCAACTAGACCCTATGACTACTGCGCTATTATGTTTTAATTCTCATTCTCAGACCGGAACTACCCAGTAACAGGTGCGCGTTGCAAAGGGAGGTAACTTAAGACAGAATATTGAGATAACTCCGTATATCGGTAGGACCCCATTTTCATTCTCATTACACTCCTCGGAGTATAAACTTTGAAAATTTGCTCAAAACAAGCTATTTGCTTATTATAAGGTGATGTTGTCATTCAAAAATGCTATTCTGATGATATACGCGAGAAGTGCTAAGTTTATAACATATAAAGTTTGAAAATGATTATAGTGTTAATAGTGTTCATTCAGAGTGGCATCGCGCTTCAACTACAAGAAATTTTTACTATTATTAATTGAAAATGTACTAATGAACATTTAAGGTGACTAGTACATCGCGTTAATACTCACGAGCCTTGCCTCAAACAACCGACCAATCTACAACAAAACTTCTTAATTATTACAATATCGCACAACCATACATGAGAGCAAAATATTATATTGTAGATGTGCCACGCTGACACTCAAGTTGATTTGGCACCAATTCTCTCTTTATGACACTAATTGACATTTCGCGAAAGAAGAAGAAAGACGATATTCCAAGAAGACCTTTATCTTGTATTTGTTCAATTTTATTTTGTTTACTTACATATGTATGCCACTCAAGTAACTTTATCTCATTACCAAAACAGTATCAGTATTACTTGTTCCTTTAAGTCTTAACACATTCTTTAATGTATATATGTTTATAGTCATTCCAGTTTTAAAGTTGACTTAGATTTTATAGATAGTTTATTTTTGTTATTTGTTTCTATGATGCAAATGTTATTGACATGTTTTTAGTTCACCTGTCACAAAGTGACAGGGTGAGCTTTTGTGATCACCCTTCGTCCGTCGTCCGTCCGTCCGTCCGTCGTCCGTCCGTCGTCCGTTCACAATTGTTGTCCGCACTCTAGCGGCCATAATTTTTATCCGATCTTCTTCAAACTTGATCAGAATGTTTATCTCAATGATATCTAGATCAAGTTCGAAACTGGGTCATGTGACCTTGAAATCTAGGTCACTAGGTCAAATTATAGAAAAAAACGTGTACGCACTCTAGCGGTCTTCATTTTGGTGCAATCTTCTTTAAACTTGGTCAGAATGTTTATCTCAATGATATCTAGATCAAGTTTGTAACTGGGTCATGTGACCCTTAAAACTAGGTCAGTAGGTCAAATTAAAGAAAAAGCTTGTCTGCACTCTAGAGGTCTAATTTTGGTTGGATCTTTTTCAAGCTTGGTCAGAAAGTATATCTCGATGATATCTAGGTGAAGAATGAAACTGGGTCATGTGACCTTGAAATCTAGGTCACTAGGTCAAATTATATAAAAATCTTGTCTGCACTCTAGCGGTCTTAATTTTGGTCCGATCTTCTTCAAACTTGGTCAGAATGTTAATCTCAATGATACCTAGGTCAAGTTTGACAGGTGAGCGATTTAGGGCCTATTGGCCCTCTTGTTGTCAAATGGTGCTTATTGAGACCACAATGTTGTTCTGCTCTTGCAATATACCTTCACTCAGGGTAACAGTGAGCTATTTAAGGTGACTCATTAACGTTTTATATCATTAGCAACATTTAAGGTGATTCATTACCATTTAAGGTGATTCGCTATAGTTAAGGTGATTCACAGTTGGTATAAAAAATTGATAATGTGTTTACTCGTAACATTTTGAAACAATAAAAGTCAAGTATTTTTTGCTTGAAAAAATTTATTGATCTTAATAAAATCAATATTTTTTTTTCATTCCCAAACCCAGTATGTTGTTGTAAAGTTGGACTTTTGTTACAAAATGTTACATAATTGAAGTTTATTTTAAGGTTGATGACAGAACATTATGCAACTTAAGGGAATTATAGTTCCAATATTTTTACATTTAGAAAACTTAGTTAGTTATTATGTAGTGCACATTAGCCAGTCTATTTTGAACTTGTTATTATGAAGCTCTGATATCATCCAAAACCTGTCATATTTGTTATTATTTTGAGTAACATATGCATTTCTTGTTTGATATGAATGCTATTTCTAGTCTTTGTTGCATTTTTGTAAATTTTAACTATGTTATATGTTTTACTTTACTTTGCTGATTCTCAGACTGGTGCCTAGCTTTAACACTATATTTAGAATGTAAGCAATGCCTAGTGACCTTGATGACATTGGTAATTTTCCATCACTTAGGCATATCAGTTGCTGGGAAGATTAACTATATTTAGAGTATTAGGTTAACAATGCCATGTGACCCAGTTGACCAATCAAAAGCCTCAATACATCCTTAAAGCATTTTGATTGGCTTACTGGAACAGTAATGCATTGTGGGTAAAAGGATGCTGGGAAGTTTTTCTCAGTAAGATTTGTTGTTAAGTTAATTATTCTGCATTTGGCTTTCAGACAGAACACATTAGGAACTTTGGCTTATTGTTCAAAATTAGGAAATAAATAAATTAATTACTTTGATATATTTTCTAAAGGTTATATTTTACTAAAGAGTTTTAAAAGGTACTGAATATTTATTTAATATTTTTGGTTATTTTTCCAAATTATTGCAATTGTTTTAAACAGCATTTTCTTTGTGTTAATGTATTAGGAATTCATAAATTATTGTAAAATTAGAGCTAAATTTATAGTGACTGCTTTTGTACTTTAATTAAGAAAATATAATCTAGAAACCATCATTTGACAACACTGTACTTGAAATTGAAGTTGCATTTTTATTATATCTTGTATATAAGTTTTAGATGTATTTTAAAAATATTGATAATTAGAACAGTTGATTAAAACTTTAGTTAATTATTTCAAATAAAAAAAAGAATCTTGTTTTTAATTTGCCTTTACTTTTAATAAAGGTGGTGTCATTCTGACGTAAGAGTTAAACCTACTATTGCATAACAAAGTAGAACTCCCCCCAAAACACACCCTTTAAAACCCCGCACACTACAACGGCATATTCAACCGACATATGCAACTTTTAAATGACATGAGCGGTGTCAAGGTAAGAGGTCCTGTGGGGGTAAGAAATTCGCAGAGTTTTTAGCTAGATTTCATAACAACGACAAAAAGGAATTGAGCACCCATTGAACACCATCCGCTTCTTCTTGTTGATGGCAGAATTTTAAGTATATCAAACTCTGTTTTGCAATGTACACCAACACAACAAACTACAGCTAGAAACAGTTAAATATTGCGATAACCAAAATATATTTACTACCAATACGAAAAAAATGCTACGCAGCGTAGCAAAATTCAAGTGCCGGTGTACGGTGCGTGGCCTCGCCTCTTTTTTGCAAGAAGCAAGTATTATATAGATAAAGCACACTCAGATTTTACACTGTGTAGTCCTCCGGTGCAGATAATGTTTATGCAATCATAGTTCGTCAATAGACTTCAGTTTAGCTTAAAAAAGTACGTTTGAATAGGACATTTACAACATTTGCAGCCAAGACAGGTCCATTTTCACGAATGATTGAGCAAACTACTATATTCTGGACTAGAATCATACAGTCTAATTACTTGACAGCCGTATTGGCCTATTGGTTTGAGTATTATTTGAAACCTAGCAAACAACTCTACGATTTCCTTACCTTACCCCACATTACCCTTGACACCGGCTATGCCTGTTAAAAGCGTTGCATAGCGGTGTAGTGACGTTCGGGAGCGTACTAGGTTAGCCAGGGTGAATCAACTGTCAAGTTGTGCATTTCGCACCAACTGGTTAAAAGAAAACCATGAAAAATTTATTGGTCATAAAGGAGAGTAGTTCTTGGCTATTTATAGCATATCAGCGTATTGAAAAAAACGGACATCAATTTGTCTTTGAAGACGATAACGTTTTTTAAAAAAAGTGATGAAATTTAACAGTTTCTAAACGGTAGCGTAAAATTGCGGACAAAACAGAGTAATATAGTAAAAAAGCGTTATTTCATACTTATTTTACGTTTTTTCTGGTCGTTTTCATTGTATTTACATTTAAGTTGCGTTATCGGCTTTGTATGTAAAGAAATCATTCTGTGGGACAAAAAAGTAAAACAGCAAAATGCTGCTTAACAGACGGGTTCATGTGTAATATGGTTTATTTCAAGTCAATTTCATTTATGAGAAAGTGTATGTAAGTACATGACCGAAACCCAACATTTCGAAATCAAGTATAAAACCCGGTTTTTCAGTCAATAGGTTGATAATTGTAAATGTGTGAAAAGCGTATACAGGCCTTATTTCAATTATTACTGGACTTGCATAAAAGTTTAGTATAAAATATTGATTTAAAAAATCTCACCGCTTGATCCACCATTAGACTTGTATTAAGGTATTGCGCCCTTTGTAATTACTTTGCCATAGACAAAAAAAATGAAATGGCGAGAGGGCATATAGTGTTCATCCTCTCCGTGTGTCAGTGTGTATGTTAGTGTGTATGTTGTAAAATCGTGTCCGCTCTGTAACTTTGTTATTTCTTATTGGATTTTAATATAACTTGGAATAAATGTTCACCATATCAAGACGGTGTGTCGCGTATAATACCCATGCCTGTAGGGCCTGTTACTAAAAATAGAATTTTCTTGTCCGGGCTGTAACCTATTATGAATGGAGTGATTTTAAAATAACTTGGCACAATTGTTCGCTATTACTCCAGATCGAAGGTCAATGTCACTGTAACTGAAAATAGAAATTTTATTACAAAACCATGTTCATTCTGTAACTTTGTTATTTCTTACTAGATTTAAAAATAACTTAATATAAATTTTCACCATATCAAGACGCTGTGTCACGTACAATACCCATATCTGTAGGTGCAAGGTCATAGTTACGTTTACTTAAAATAGAATTTTCTTGTCGGGGCTGTAAATTTGTTATTTCTTATAGGAATTTAAAATAACTTGGTATAAATGTTAACCATATCAAGACGGTGTGTCTTGTACTAGACCAATGCCTGTAGGTTCAAGGTCAGGGTCACTTTACTAAAAATAGAAATGTATTGTCCGTGCTGTAACTTACGTGCAATACCCGTGACTGTAGGTCTAACGTCAAGGTCACTGTTACTAAAAATAGTATTTTCTTGTCCAGGCTATATATTTGTTATTTCTTACAAGATTTGAAAAATTGGTATAAATGTTCACCATCGTCATCAAGAGTGTGTTGCGTACAATACCCATGCCTGTAGGTCCAAGATCAAGGTCATTGTTACTAACAAAAGAATTGTCTTGTCCGGGCTGTAACTTCGTTAAGAAGGGAGTGATTTCAAAATAACTTGGCACAAATGATCACCATGACAGGGCGGTATGTCAGGTACAGTACCCATGCCTGTAGGTCAAAGATCATGGTCACTGTTACTAAATATAGAATAGTCTTGTATGGGCTATAACTTTGTTACAAATGAAGGAATTTCAAAATATCTTGGCACAAATGTTAAACATGACATTGCGGTGTGTCGCATATAATACACATGCCTGTAGGTCCAAAGTCAGTGTCACTGTTACTACAATAGTTTAAAAAAAACTAAAAATTTCTTGTTCGGGCTATTACTTTGTTATAAAAGGAGGGATTTACAAATAACTAAGCATAAATTCTTACCATAATAAATGAAAAATAAAATTAATGAAGCCTTATTTATTTATTTATTTATTTATTTCAGAATATGCGAGCAAGCGTCTACTATGAACATAGCTCATTGTCATCTCGACAGCTTGGACATTTGAGGAAATGTCAACCATCTTTCTTTGGTTTAACCTTCTGTTAGTATCTTGCATGAAACAACCTAACTCCAAAGGAGAATTCGATAAATTGCAATTGTCCGAATTGAGTGGCAGTATATCACATGACATATTAGTCTATGCAATTGGTTTTCTGCCACGCCCATTAGATTCAGAAAGCAATGCAGATCCTGTGGAAATTGATTTAAGCATTTTACCGACGCCTAACTTGTACGGAACTTCGACGACACATACCGATCACCGCTTTTTATGGTACGGAGGTCATTTTGTTTATCTACATAATGACCGGAGACATACTGCCATCATGGAAAGCATGCTCCAAGATATACCTACCACCATTAGCCAACTAGACCGACCAAGCAATGAAACTTCTCTTACGAGAGAAAATTCGGATAACAATTCACGTGAGAGAGGACGCCAAAGCCAAAATGCAACTACATGTAATGATAGGTTAACAGACAGCGAATATGCGAAAAAACATTTAAGCATTCGGGAAAATTTGGTACGTTTAGATTTTTTCAAAGCTTATGTGAAATAAACCGCTATATTTAATTTATGATTTGAAAAAAAAACAACGTTTATGACATAGAAACAAATATCAAATGGTAAGGGGTACAGGTGTGGGGAGGCGGGGAACTGTGCACAAATAATGTAACCGTAGAATGAGAAGTGAATTTGTGGTCTTAATATGGGGCAACTTAATGCTGCAGGATCTTAAGAGTTTTACTATAGATGAAAGGTTTTTTTATTTCACGTTTAATACTAGGAATATTACATTAAATCGACTTATTCTGATTTCAGAAACATGGAAATCCAGCGTATTCGCCAACTGAAGTCGAAGAATCAACAATTGTGTATCAGGACGGTACGTAATTCATGGTTTGCATAAGTAGTAAATATATAAGTTGCTTATCGTGCAAGAAATAGTAATCTTTTGCCCGAATCTCTGTAAGGAGAAGATAAAAATAAATACTCTTGGAATATCCGTGGTTAGGGCGGAAAGAAGGTGATACGGACTTTATTGACATTATCAGGAACTATGAACACGCAATACCCGTAAAGGCAGATACAGCGGGGTGGGGGGGGGGGGTATTACTATATACTAGAAACATTATTTGCATAATAAATACATTAAAGTGGTAGAAACGCACCAGAATAGTATCGTTTGGTTAGAACTTTCTAACAATTTGTTTTATTTCAATGAAAACGTGTATCTATGTTGTACGTACATACCTCCAAGTAATTCCACTGTAATTGATACTAATAACTTTGATTTTGTTTTGAAGAAATTGAGTCTGGCATCGAGCGACATAAAGGGAAAATGTTTCATTTTGGCGATCTAAACAGTCGTACGTCAAAATTTAACAGACATATTAGAATATGATGAATTCATCGATCATCGCCCATATCTGTCAAATCTGTCAAAATATGTTAACATACCTACACGGGTTTTACGTTTTGAAGTCATTAATAATCCGGGTAGACGCCTGATAGAACTCTGTATGTCTTCCTCGTTTATTATTGGCAATTTACGCATACACAATGACCAAGGTATTGGTGAATACACTTTTCATTTGCCACTTTGTTCGTCGTTTGTTGACTGTCTTTTACTACATATTGATGATTTTGATTGTATTTCGGAATTCAAAATAATTCCCCCGAACGAGTTTTCTGGTCATAGCGGAATCCATTTTAACATTCCAGTTAAAAAACAAAATTATTTACGTAAAGCGGTTATTGAGGAAACTTTCTGAAAATTTGATGAAACAAAGGTGTTACATTTTCATGAACATATAGCTTTAAAGAAGGATGACATATCTAATCTTAACCAGAAAAAAATAACGAAAATGAAGATATAAACAACATTCATGTAGCACAATCATTGATCGATATTTTTAGTGAGTGTTCGCATTCTGTGTTTAGTAAAACACGTGCCACGGGCAATAACCAACAAAACATTATACAAAAAAAACATGGTTTAATACCAAAGCTACGCACTCAGGGCATAAAAAAAAGCGAGAAATGCTTTTGTCAAACCTAAAAATGGTGACAAAATACGCACGGAATAAATAAATATGAATAATAATTATAACAAAATAAAGCGACCCCAAAGGAAAAAGTTCAATTTTCAAGAAAAAAAAAGAACTTAAATATGATGAGTTAAACTCAACCCCGTAAATTTTGGAATAAAATCAAACACCAATATGCAAAAAGTACTAAAAGCTCAGAAGCGTTAGCAACAAATGACCTGTACGAACATTTTAGAACTTTGTATAGCACAGAAACCATAAATGAAAATGTAACATATTATCAAAATATTGTAAGATCTAGATAGAGAAATTAGTATTGCAGAAGTAGAGAAGGCAGCTGTTTTCGCAAAATAATAATAAAAGTAGTGGCATAGACACAATTATATCAGATATCTGTAAATGTTCATTTCATGAAATATCCCAATGTTTTCTAACTCTCTTTAACATGTTAACCGAATATTTCTCACAGGAGAATATCCTAAGTTGTGGGGTCATAAATGCGATGACATAGAAGATGCTAAAAGTTATAGATGGATAACTCTAATAAATATAATCGCAAACATTTACTCTTAAATACTACATAATGGTTGAAATTATTTTTGAGCCAATGACAATGCAGTATTTTTCGAATATTTCGAACCTTAATTCTCATTAAGTCGCGCGTCTGAAATGTGTTTATTATAGGTCGATTTCCTCCATAATATTGTTCGAACATTTATTGATAAACATGTATAGTTCGTCGACGATCTTCTACAGTGTTCAAGGAGGCGTGACTTAAAAAGTCTGAAAAAGGAAAATCTTTTAAATATTTAAGCTTTGACTTGTTTGGCTTATGATAATCTTCTTAAATTTCTTAACTCTTTATTTCATATATACGTCTGTTATCACATAGGCGACCAGTTTAGATCAAGATCACCTATTAAATCAATGTCATCTGATCAGTTTTTCCGGCTCGCCCACGGTAGGAATTTACTATGAAACAGCGAAGAAAACCAAGTTAAGCCGTTTGAACGGAAGTTCGTGGTTCCCGCTTTCTCTATTGATTCTTTCATCGATGAAGGAAATCAGTGTGGGAATACCCCTTTTCAATCCATTAATATCATTGGATTATTTAATAGCAGCTAATCAAAATCGTTGTTTCAAAAGCAACTAGGCAAAAACCGGAGTTTTCTTGGCCTTGGTGATCTTGACGCTTAGACTGGTAGACGCTCTCTGTACCGCGCTAAAGTACGGAGTACGAACGTTTCCTGAAGTATTCATATCTAGAATATTTCGATCCATGTTTTATATAGACTCACGCACAGTTAATAAATATATAAGAAGACGACATTCAAATAAATTATAAACGTGCCGTCAACAAGTTTTAAGAAAATTAAGATCTAGTTAGATATCTTAAATAATGAAGTGGTATCTGAGTTTAAAACATCTATTATGTTTGTAACTTTTCATTCAATTTTTGCACTGTGGTAAGAGTTTCCTCGGTTTGTGTATGGAAGTAAATTCTGTTAAAGGTCCATGGGTGTACGTAATACATCATATGTGGCTCTCAAGTTGTATGCCACTGTTTAACCACATCAGCCCTATCACATTATGTGCGATGTGATAATTATAAATCGATATTGTCTCAATGGAACTCAAAACGAAGAAATTCCGCTGAAATGTGATTCCGGGTCTCGTGATGTCCCGGGTCATATAATACTAGAAAGAACCAACATAGTATAAGAGCTTTTTATTATTATTATTATTATTGTTGTTGTTGTTGTTGTTATTATTATTATTATTATTATTATTATTATTATTATTATTATTATTATTATTACTTTGTATGTGTATTTGTATTTTTTCAGTTTTTTGTTTAAACTGCAAAAGTATTGTAAAAACTGTTAGATTTTACTTTTTGTATCCACATTGACAGGTCTATTTAAACTCTTTTTTCAAAATTTTTCGGCCATTGGCTTTCTTCAGTTAATAATGTCATTACAAGTCAACGTTCTCTGTCTTTCACCACTGTTCACAACACACATCAGCTTAGATTTTAATATAAAACATCCGATTTTAATTATACTTCGTAACTTTCTGACTGACCTGTCGGAGCCCGATTTTGTAAGTAAAATATTTTGGCCACCCAAAAATCTCTATTTGTTTATGCATGCAAAAAATTCAAATCTTTAACATAAAGCCTCTTTCACTTCGATGTGATATGCTATACGAGCCGTCTACTAGCTTTTTAAAAAGCTATCCTTGTTTACACTTTTTTGTCACAAATGACCTAGTGAATCTAACAGGGAGAAGTGTCGGTCGTGATCAGACTACACGGATGAGCCCGTTGATCCGGAAATAAACTATTTTACCATGCTATGAAATTTTTCTTAATGCATAAAGGGTAAAATGGAACTTCCACGGTTGAAACCTTGTTACTCAAAGCAATGATAGACTGCTACACAGGTTTTTTTTCCTGAGAATCAGTAATGTTCACATGGTTTTTTCAAATAAAGAAATTTCATAATTCACTTTCTAAAATATTCTCTCAGTATGTTTACGGGCCATTGAATGACAAAATTACTTTCACTGTGACTATTGATTTTTGCATACCCATATATGGTTATTTAGGCGGCGACTGTTTTGTCAGTTAAAAAAATAATTTCGACCATTACATACGTTATAGTTTATTTTGAGGCTTGTATGAAAAATTAAACAGTCGCCCAGCTGTGCTGGGCCTGACCGTTTAATTTTCATACAAGCCTCAAAATAAACTAAAACCTATACTTAATCGTCTAACATCATGGTCAATAAAACATAAAAAGAGCATAGACAACCAATACGGATTCCAAAAATCAATAATAGACTGTTTCTTCGTATTACACTCAGTTATAGCCAAAAAAAATCTAACAGGATGAGGTTGTACGTATTTTCCATAACTTATCCAAGAAAATGTTAGCTCAAAATTTTATAAAAGCAATTCAAAGTATGTATAGCTGTGCGCCAAGTTTTGACTAATATCGGGGCCAAAAAACAGGGCAATTCAAGTTCAAATCTTCTATTTTTATTCTTCGTAAGTGACCTTGTTAATAATATCAATAGAAATATTGAAGGAATTTTTAATTTGGATGATTTACAATTATTTATGTTATTATTTGCAGACGATACGGTCTTATTTTACCACACAGTCAATGTTAAATGACCTACAAACATATTGTCAGACTTGGAATTTAAAAGTAAACATAGCTAAACTAAAGTAATGATATTCGAACAGGGTACATGTAGACACTCAACCCATAACTTTACTTTAAATAATCAAATATTAGAAGTCGTTACATCATTTAAGTACCTAGGTATTTACCTTTTTAAAAAACGGGCACTGATATTGTACACAAAAACAGCTTGCTCAGCATTCCTTATATGCACTACATAATATATTCACAGCATATAATCAGACTAGTAAGATTAAAAATACAAGATAAATTATTCGATTCCTCAGTAGGACCTATCTTACATTGTGGTGCTGAAGCTTTTGGGTATAACGAAGGCAGAAATATCGAAGCAGTCCATTCTAAATTTTTGAGAAAGATACTTTGCGTCAGAAAATCAACTTCGATGCACTATATGGAGAACTAGGAAGATATCCAATGGCATTCATCGTACAATAATAATGATCAAATATTGGTCTAAAATTAAACAATAACTGCATACTAAAGTAAACCTACAACATGCTCAAAGATACGGAAGAGTATACTGACCCCTCTTATATCTTTTGTATAGATATGAGAAAATTATGGAGTTATATACTACAAAAATGATTAAAATCAAAAAGTTATATAATACGCCAAACTTATCTGTGATTTTATTATAATTTAAAATATTTTGAAAAATGAAAAATTTTTGTTTTGTGTCAAGATATGTTTATATTAAATAACTAGCAAAAACAATAAAATTATTTTGTCTAATTTACACCATATCAAAATTGTTAAACATATCTATTAATAATATAAAATTGTATGCTATCATCTGCCATAAAAGGTTAGGGTGTTCCGTTGGGGCCATAATTGTTTCGCCCTGTCGAACTCTTGGGCGGGACCATAAAAACGCGACAACACGATTCGAGACAGCGAAACCACGATGCGAGATCGCAAAAAAAACACGAAAAGAGGTAACGAAAGTACGATGCTTGTAGGTACTCGCATGGTACTTTCGCGACCTCGCATAGTTGTTTTTGTGTTCTCGCCATCGTGTTTTCTGAGGACAGCGAGAGCATGAAAACGTGAAAGCTCGACCAGAGATCGCCTAAATAAGACGCGAGGGCGCGATATCAAAATCGCGCCCTTGCATCGTTCTTTCGTTATTTCGCGATCTTGCATCGTACTTTCGTGGTCTCGCTCTCCTGAACCGGGACAGCGAACCGAAACTTATTGCTTTTCCATGTTTGATCTATAGGAACTCTTGGGATTCTCAGTGATTTATTAATCTTAAGGCACTATAAGGCATGGTCTTCTGATCGAGTTCATTAAGACACACAGGCCATGCCAACATGACAGTTTGCTTCTGCCTTAAATTTCAAATTGATGGTTTTACCCTAGCCTGTTCACTAATTGACTTGTGTCTAACCTGTTAATTTGCATTCTTTCAAAAGAACAATGTATTTTTCTTATATTTGATGGTTTGGATACAAAAAAAATTCAATATGTTTTGTTTTATGAAAGATTTTTACATTTCTTAGCTATTTTGACCACACAGCTTTTATTTATATCTAGTGTAGATCATTTACTTTATTCTATTTGTCATGTTTGTGTTAGCTGATTAGAAGGCGAGATCACAAAACCGCAAAAACACGATGAGAGATCGCAAAACAACGATACGAGATTGCGAATGCACGATGCGAGGGCGCGAAATGACATAACACCTCGTATCGTACTTTCGCGATTTCGCATCGTGTTTTCGCGTTTACGTGGTCTCGCTATCCCGAGGCTGAGACCACGTACACTCGAAAACAAGATTCGAGAACGCGAAACAACGATGCGAGGTCGTGAAAGTACGACGCTAAAGCGCGATATTAATTTTTGCGTCCTCGCTTCGTATTTTTGCGACAATTTAAGTTATATTATATTTATGATATAGCAAGCTGTTTGTTACAATGACATATATGTTTCGCAGAATATTATTTCGAGTTTTAAGAAGAAAATCGTATTTCAGTTAAAATAAACACAGGACTTCTGGTCAGATAACTTTTATTACAGCAATAAAAACTAGAAGATAAATATAAAATATATGTATAAGTTTAATAAAAAATATACAAATATATAGTGATATTATGTATATTCCTTACAATTTTACCCTTATAAAAGATTTAATGGGGGTCAGTATACTCTTCCGTACAAAGAAGATGCTGATAATAACATGTCTTACAATGGAAAAATAATGGACTTTCCACATAAAAACTATGTTAAGTCAAATAGATATGTCAAATATTTTGCTACATCAAGATAGATTTGAAATCAATACACATACAATCAAATTAAAAAATTAGATATGTACAAACAAAGTTTGTACGGAAATATAAATAATTCCAGCAGACTCTCTTTCTATAGCATTTACAAATTTACAAATTTCCGCTAGAAATATCTATCCGTTATAAAAAATGATAAACATAGAATAACTTTAACTAAATTCAGAGTGTCACCTCATAATTTAGAGATAGAAAAAGGTTGGCACTAAAATTCCCAAGAGAAAAAAAGTATATGTTGAAATTGTCCCTTCAATTTAGTAGAAACAGAATATCACTTTTTATTAGTATGTCCGAAATATTATGATTTACGCAGGAAATGTTTCAAACCATATTTTAGTAGATGGCCAACAATACAGAAGTTGGAAGCGCTGATGTCAAGTACAAATATCAAGATATTAAATAACCTTGAAAGTTACTTTTATTGAGCATTCAAAGAAAGTTGATAAATATACAGTTTTTAACTCACGATTTAATCTATGTCTGTCAACCAAATTATAGTAATTTCTATATAGCATCTGTTTAAATGAACATATATTATATTTTGTAGAAATTCCCTTTTACGAACGTCTTACATAAATACAATGGTACGGTTCGCTAATATACACTTATGTAATATATACGAAGTATTTTAGTTTCGAAAAACTCTCCGATCAGCAGCGGATTCAATCTTTACAAAGACCAAAGAGTCGGTCTTTAAATTTCGCTTTTCGAAAAGGCCGTCCGAAGTTTGGTCCGGTGACATTAAACATACGTAACTTCTTTTATGACATGGAAAACCCATGCCTATTTAACATAATAGTCAAGAGAATCTCTGTCTTTTTATAACGTATCTAGACCTACACTGTAAACTTTAAGTGTAATGATGTAAATCATAGAGTATACTTAGTTCTATAATTATATATTAAAAAAATTACCATAGATATTGTTGGAACACAATACCGATATATTTATGCGTTTCCGATACCACTGTCATGGAAAACTATTTAATTTATATTTGATACATTCATACTAATTCGTGAGATACTCGCTTTAACCCGATTATTTATTTAATAATGCAAGGGAGATAAACCTTTAAATCTATTCATAATTGAAGAAAATATTTACTTACCTTACATTTAGATGTTTATATACCTTCTATACACTTTTATTTTAAAAAAAAATAATACAACGACGTTTCATAAAGCTAAGCTTTCTCGGTTAATTGTTTGGAACCATTTCTATTGATCTATTAACCATTGTTATGCTTTGCTTTACTCAAATATGACTAAATAATGACTATAAGTTGTATATATAAACAGATGTTCTTTATACTGAACTATGAACATTAAATATATTTTGGAATGCACCGTTAATAATTGCATAAATATTCGTTTGGTATAATTAGTCTAAGATATGCCAGTGGCTATAAAATCACTTACAATTTATTGTCAATAAATGAAAACATCACTAAATATTCATGTGACTGCTGTAATAGATAATCAGTGCGATCTATTAAGTCATTTTTGTTTTTGTTAAAAAATGATTTACATCACCATAAATATAGGCAGGCATATTTAAATTTGTTATATTATTGCAGGATTTAATATTGGAAACGACAATAGAATTCACACAAATGTGTGGTAATAGTCTGGTTTTGACACCCCTTACCATTTTTATTGACTGTTCATTCTCATATTTGAACAAATGAATCAAACATTTTAATTATTTCCGGTCCCTTTTGTGTAACGTGATTTTCTCTTGTACTAATTACCAACATTCAATTTATGTAATATTTTTTTAATTGCAAATTGCAAGATCCAAATGTGTACAAATAGAATCGGATTCCAGTGTTCAAAATAACAATGAAAGGACAAAGCTAAGATATGAAAGTGGAAAAATACAAATGTGAAAACATTCGTGGTCCGTTTTGATTAATTAAAATACAACAATTGATATTTTAAGAAAGTAATAGTATGTTAGTTTTACAAAATACCAATGTGACACTTGATGAGCGTAAACCATTTAAAGTGATAGTATTTTATACTGCAACCATGAAAATTTAGCTAAGATTTATTTCTTTTATATTTTCAAACAAAATGAAATGTAATCACACGATATTAAAGCACTTGTCGTTTTTCTGAGATGCAATAAACATATGTTTTACAGGACCTACTACCAACATGGAAATGCAGACAATACCTCAGAGCGATTCACAAAATTCGACCGAAGTAAACCCCGATGAACCCATATCCGTTTTGAGCCCGACATTGACAGAGGCAACTCAGTTGCCTCCAAGTGGAGACGAGTCATTATTATCAGACTTTTTAGACGCCATGTTCGATTCTTCCATGGTCAGCGAAGAAGCCAGATTGGAAACATATGCGCACTGGCCTCATGCCTTCCTTTCAGCAGTTCACATGGCCAAATCAGGATTTTATTTCACCAGTAAGACTTTTTAATGAAGACATCTGAACGTTAGGGTAAAAATATCCGATTCTGTTATGAAAACAAAAATGAATTTAAGTAAAAACGTTCGGTAGAGGTCCGAGATCTTTTAGGCATTACATAGTTATTTGGCTTCTTGACAGATTATGAGAGGATATATTGCAGGTCTGGATGTCATTTTGATAACAATATGACATCAATGCCGACGATATATCTTCACAACCCCTTTCCACAGAGCAAATAAGCCTACGTAAGCCAGAAAGCCTATAGCTCGGGTAATATGACACCCAGACCGGCAATTTATCCTAACACACCCAGTCAAAAAAAACCGAATAACTTAAGGACATGAACGGCTCAGCCGCTGGCTAATTTTTCATGGGAATTTCTTTGTAGTATAATACTAAATGTTACGGTTTGCAAATTATAAGCTTTATATCGATAATCCACGAACCAGGTTTCGAATTTCGTTGGCTTAATGTCAAAAACAGGTCTACAAATTAAAATATTAATTTTTTAAGTATTGATGATGTTGTATCTATCGTTATCAGTTGAATTTACAAAAATTCAAATATCCCGCAGTTATAATTATCTATAAAATCAATCATAGAATCTTTGTTAGGGAAAGGATCAATTAGACCTAACATTACTTAGTATTTCAACATTTTTGTTGAAATGTGCAAATATCCTAATGTACATTTAGAATAAAATATAATAATATTATACTCGAGCTTTTAATTCGGTAGTTCGTCTATATGTTATTATTGTTTTTGCATCCAAGACAGAGGTGATGTCGTACGCTGCTTCTGTTGTGGCACACGCATAGAAGACTGGCAGCAAGGTAAGACTTTTCAATTTTTTGAATAAACACAAAGATATATAAACAGAAAACCGCTATTATAGTTATAGTGTCCTTTGCTCTTTTCTCGCATTGATTTAAAACCTTGTTGCCTCATTAAAATGTTAAAAAATGGTAGTGGAACTAGCGGAGAATTGTTTAAGCAGGAAGTGATTGACATCATTGTATTTGATACCTTTATATATTTGAATAAAGAGTTTGAATGTATTTCTTTTGAGTTTGAGGTCATTCATAGTTCGATGACTATTGACATTTATACTGAAAAATATAATTCTATTTAATTCTAGTTTCAAACTGAAATACTTTCACAGGATATAGATAACGTCACACCTCATTAGAATGTGTTATCTTTCAATAGAAATTGAAATATCGATGGCATGACCGTATAAGCCTCCACCAAACGACCATGCGTTCATTCACATAAATCGATAAAGGGAATTGATATAATTGATATACCAATTTTGCTGCGACCACAGTTTACACTTACTATATTCCATGAACACTGAATATGTTTAAATTCCTTTCTAACTTTGATTGCAAATACATGACTCTTAAATTAACTTTAACATACTACAGACACCCTTGACATGAAGCTCGAATTTCTGCGGTTTAGCTTTTTGTGGGTAAGGAAAAGGGTTATGGAGTAAAACGCATTTGGAAAATGTACTAACCAATTTCGTCTATAATAATGCTAGATTTTAGTGAGATGGTTAGATTAAGGGCAATTTTCAAAAAACAAGTTCAGTCAAGTCATATTTGTAGTGTTTCGAATGTGTCAGCTTATGTACTTATATTCAGAAACATGCCATGGTTGAGGAATAAAAAAAAATACAGGAGAAGGGTAGGCAATGTATGTTTGACATCGTTTAATCGTAAGTTTACTTAGTGTTATGAGTGCATGTTGTACAGCTAGTGCATGTAGTACAGCCTCCTATTTATAAATACAGAGCAATTGGTTTGTCGGTTATTAAAGGTTTTAGAATACAAAACTAGAAGATATTATGTTAGTAATCTTCAGTAGATATATTGGTGTGTCAGAAAATCAGACTTCATCTCAGCTTTTCTTTTGTTTTGGGAAATCACTTAAGTTTTGGTATGCTTTGAAGATAATTTTTTTCTTGAAGCAATTGTGTGTGAAGTAATGAGAGCTGCTTAGATTTAAATTTGAAAGTGAAATTTGACAAAATAGAAATAATACTGCAGTACAAAAGTTATATTGCTTGCTTGTTTTACCCATCTACCACGTTTTCATTTGTTTAAGATTTTATTTACATCAAACATAATAAATCAATCATTTAGCTAGACTATTGCAAATATTTCAAGAACAAGAACAACAATAAGTTACTCAGGTCAAGTTTCACATTACACATTGTACTTGCGTTATTTCCGAATATTGTGACAGCTTGTAACATCTGTTTTAGCCAAAACGTTTGTGCTCATGCCGACTACTCTGTAATTTTATTTTTGTTTATGTTATTTTCCTGATAAGCATATTTTACTTTTTTGTTATTAGAACTCTACATTTCTTTTGTGTACACTAATAGACCTGTATGACATAAATGTTTCCTTTTTTTTTATCTTGTTTTGAAAATTAAGAAGTCTAAGACGGTTAATCCTTGGTCTAAATGGAAGCATTCATAGTCATTCCATGTTTATTTTTTTTTTATAAATATGTCGTCACCGTAGTGCAAATATGGTATCTCCTTCTTATTTTAATGGCACTTATACTGTTTTTTCACCAAGTTGACGATAGTATTCCGTTATTCCGAACATTCGACTACTTGCACTATTATCGTTTGCATGCAGTTTTTAAAGAGTATCTATACTTAGTTGTCATCAGTCACAGTGTTTAAGCTTACGCGAAGGTTGTTCGAAGCTTTGATGTTAAAATAGATTGAAAGGGAACTTTGAAAGCCGACGAACACGACAAATATGAAAATATTGCAGGCTCGGTTTGACTGAGCCTGTTCATGGGCAGTAATTGAAATGCATATTACTGCCCAAGCCGCCTAGCCCCGGGTTGAGCGCAACTCAATATTTACACCAATAAACAGTACATTTTGATTCATCCCGAACGATGGTATGCATATGGAGGTGAACATGGAACCTTTAATGTGGTATTTTCAGATTAATTTCATTCCATGTTCAGCGGTGTATGGTTCCCAGGTAAAAGAATGGGTTTGCTCTAAACGAGAAAACAATGGGCGGAACTAAACATAAAATAATTTTGACAGGGGATCTATGAATATAAATCCTGCATATCACAGACAACGCCAAAGGCAAAATTTAAAAAGCAGGAAGTATATCCTAAGGGTGATTGAACAATATCCGAACCTATATAGGCTGGGATATGGAAACCACCCATCTGTAAACCGGCCGAAATATTTAAACAAAGGCAATTTTAGAAGTACTATTGACATAGTACAAAGTATCGTGCTCAACGACCTTCAAAGGACGTAACTGATAACCGCACTTATTACTTTGCACTCCAACAAACGTTGAAAATCATCACTCTGATAAGAACACATTATCACAAATGAATAGCTATGACACTATACTTTGAATGACTTAACATGTCTAATCACAGTGTCTAAACGTACAGTAACGCGAAACGGAAGTTGCTGGTCTGTACGCCGACAATCAGTTAGTTATTTACATAAATACAAGCGACCTTGATTCTTAGTTTTGTAAAAAACAATCAGGTTAAATAAATATTTGATGGGGAAAATGGTTCTAAGATAAGTAGATCGTTGATCGACAGTCTCATTGTTAAACTATTTACTCGTAAGACTGTCAGGTCAAGCCACAATCGGTTATCGTTACCAACTCAATCACCGCATAATGTGTCAAATAATCAAAATTTAGTTAACTTTGTGGCCGCATATTTCATTTTTTAAAATAGTGTTTCTATATTTTTGAGTTAAGATAAAAGAAAAGTCATTTTCCTAACTCTTAAACTTCTTAGAAACTAGTTTGAAACACATAGAAATTGACAATTTTGTTCAGGAACTGAACGTGAGAAGACTGTACACAAAGTTGCAACATTTCAGTGAAAGACTATACGATAAGTTGCGAATATGTGTGCATCAGATTGATCTGCACATCTAGAACGTACAGGTACCGTTTTAATCAGTCGAAACAGATGAGTTATTTTAATACAGATTATACTTCTAATGATCAGTTTTAAGTAAGTTCGATTTCAACGTGTGTGGAGCTATGTAAATTGGGCGAATGTAATTATTTAAATAGTATTTAACGAAAGTTGATCTTAGTGTGTAGTTGTTAAATGAACAAACTAGCACTGTTAAAATGTCCAAGTAACGGCCATATAAAGACCATTTATAACACGTTGGATATTCTTCAGTTTCGTTATGATGTGCCCTCGCTCTGGGTTGTATTTACAGTAGGTTCCTGGATAGGTTGACCTATCGACAGACGACTTTATTTTATTGACATTTCAGATGGGCTTGTCATTTGAATTACAATTGAACGTGGATTATTTGGATTAAGTGACCACAAGTCACAAATTAATGTTATGTTTACGTGGAAATTTCCCTCTAAATACCATTTAACCAAATTCCATGTGTCCGATTGTTTTCAAAAACTATTTGATATAAATTGATTACATCTGTCAGCAAGGTTTTGTCCTTTTTTTCATTCCTGTCACGATAGACCCTGAGATTCGCTGTAGCTGATCTTGTAAGCATCGACGTGTTTTGCTGCAATGACAGATTCTAAAAGCAAACGTTTTCCTGTTATGATGTTAAAAACTTGTTGCTTTGGGAAAGGGGCTTAGAACAATCAAGACGAGTCATTCAAAGGGATTTTCAGTTAATAATTTAATTATTTCTTTAGTAATTGGCGTTTTCAATTTAATATACCGATACTGGTATATTGACTGGAATAGTAGCAAGGATTTCCTCAGCGTATTTCAATAGCCTGTATGTTTTAGCAGTGTTTGGAATTTCAAATCGTCAAATCGTCATCTTCATGCTAAATTCATCATTTCCCAAATATGCCAGATAGTTACTCGTAGAAATCAATCAACATACCATCTTTTATGGTATCTGGAGAAAAGAAATATAAGAGTAAGAAACATAATTTATGGACGATTATCTGTTCTAATGAAACACAAGGATCAAATCCTTGATATGCAATGGTATTGTGATAAAAATATACGTACTCATAAAAGATTTTAAAAATCAATTGAAATTATTTTTTTAATTCGTCAATTATATCTTAAAGTATTAAATGGGTAAATTTTAGAAATATCTGAAGATTGAAGTAGACAACTATGTGTACAGTCGTTTAGTATTCTTTGTGCAACTAACGATTGTGTACAGTTGCAACTAACCGTACAGTCATGTATCTTTCAGTGGTTGAACGAAAGTGTTAATTTCTCGGAGCTGTGTCTTTGAAGCTCCAATAAAGTATCAATACGGGGTCGGGAATTGATTTTATTCCTCATGAAGCGAAAAATAAGAGCATATACTATGTAAATAATGGAATATATGGACCCGAAGTCAAATTTTCTTCGATCGTTTAACACATTTTGGACTGATGAAGCTGAGAACAATGACTGATTGCAACTGCACCATACGTTCTTTCAATTCAATATTATTACAGTATGACTATCAATAAAGACTATTCTTACCCTCACAAATTATTCGACGATTTAACTCGTTGGATTTAAATTTAGTAGGAAACGAGATCGCTTGTTTTTATGTTAGCGTACAGATAATCAACTTCCGTGATTCAAGATATTGTATCCTAGCTATTCATTTGTGATAATGTGTTCTTATGAGTGTGATGATTTTCAACGTTTGTGGGAGTGCATAGTAAATGTATTAACATCAAAGCTTTGAACAACCTTCATTTTAGGCTATACTTGAATATGCTTCATGGTTATTGTGAATATCATTTATAGATTTTGCAATATTATGCACGTTTGAAATTTTGTGTTTAACAAAGAAGATTATATTCGCATATTTTCAATATTTATTTCAAGTTTAATTTAAATGCAAATGACATGTAAACAGCCATCTTTGAAATTTAAAATATAAATGAAATCAACTAAAACAATGACTTCATATGTAGCCGATGGTTATACGGCAATTCATTGTTTCTGTCTGTACATTATTTACTAGTTTAGAATGTAAACTTTAAACACTATTGACTATGGAGTAATAAACATTTTCTGTTTACGTAAAAGAAAAAAAAACACTTTAAAGGAATTTATTAATTTTTTTTTTCTTTCCCAGGTGACGACCCTGTTGAAGAGCACCGACGAATCTCCACAAGCTGTAGTTATCTGAATCAGGTACATTTAAGTTATGTGACATCGTTAGTCACCAAAGTCAAAGTTGAATCCGCTTGGACTATAAAGTTCAAACTATTATCCAAAACCAGCATTGCGTCCATTATGCGACAATCCATTATCATTGTTTAATTTGAAGTTGAAAAACTTTGTGTGCAGGTTAATGTGATTACCGAATTATTAACCTTAAACCACAGAAATGTTTGTTTATATAAGAACCTGTTGGGGGCAAGTGTGAGGTTGTTGCAGAACAAGGTTTAAAAATATCAGATTACACTTGAATTACATTTGATGTGTACATCAAATGAACACGGTATAAAACTGTTAACATTTAATGAATTTTGAAATATAAATTATTATTATATAAAACTAAATTGTTCAATATAAAATTCAACCACCTAATATATATCCACATTTAAAATGTCCAAACACGTAGTAGATCTACCACAACAAAGTGCAACATGCATAATTAGGAATTCCCTAAACATGGACTCCCCACGCAGCCAAATAGCAGAGGAAAAAGAGAGCCTGTGTTTGAATACATTGTTCCCAATAACATATTTGCTATGAATATATTTTTTTCTCTACTATATGAATGTAAAATATAAATGAATTAAAATAAAGTGATACAGAAGTATTTGGATTTTATTTCTCCAACAGCTTTTGCATGCCCAAGAAACCTCCTGTCCTTCCGAACTTCAAGCAGTTGCTGCCGAAACACCAGTCACAAGTCCAACTTCAAATAGCATTAACTTTGGTCAGGCTCGCAGCGCAAGTATTACGAAGGGTAAAACATTAATAAGTCGCCATGGAGCTGCAAAACGAAAGGTAAAACGAAGCAAGCCTTATAGTTCGAACCCTGCCTCAACAACTGATGTACGACAGTCAGGTATGTAAATACATATTGGTTGAAAACATTGAATACTATAGCAATATTGAGAAAAAAATATTATTATCGTTTGTAAACATCGTCCAAAACAACAGAGAGAGAGAGTGGAACATCAATTCCTTATTATTTGCTATGCACGTGAGAAAATATATTTTAATAGTCAGCCAACAAGAGCAAATCTTGAAATAGCATGAATATCACCTGAAAGTTATGCGTGGAAAAACATTGCTAAAGTAAATATACACCAAAATCTGGTAGTATTATCTAATATTAAACATTATAGGTAAATGAAGTTTTATGATGTTGGCATAACAGTAACCATTTGGTTCAGATTCGTACATGTATCATTACTTTTAGAACTAACCATTTGGAAGAGATATGATTAAGCTATGTTTAGTCGTCAGCGAACTATAATGGCAATTATTCCAACGACTAAATTATTTCTGCAATTATTTATATCATGGTTGAAAAAGGTGAAAATAAATATGAATATCAGGAATAGGCAACGCCAGATAACATAGCATCCTCTTAATACAGCCAAAAGGTAGAGAGGAATATTCTCAAATAATTGGGAACAGTTTTTCACTTTGTTAGAACATGAAGTTCGAAAGATTAAAGATTCACTTCTTAATCAAATAGTTTTGCCAAAAAGAAAATTGAATGAATACCATTCTAACTGAGATCAATGTCTCTTTCGTTCTTTTTATTGAAAATTATAATGCAGGAGATGTTTTTTGATTTTTTGAGATTATTCTATCTACATTTTTGATACTTGTACTTTATTTTAATTTCTCAGTAAGTGCCTCAAGATTATCCAACTGAGAATGGAAACCAGTATCAAAGCTCTGATTTTTGAGCTTTGATACTGGTTTCTAATCTCAGTTTTATAATCTTCAGCCAGTATGTCAAGAACTGACAGGGTTGAGCTTATCCTCGAATCCCGGGAAGCGGAAATGGTACTTGGAGACGGATATTCAAGAGCCCATGTTGCGGAGGCTATACATTTGTTGATCGAAGGTAATATATGCTTCTATCGTGATTTATTTTCTTCCATTTTTTTCTGAAAAAAAATATAAAAAGACAAGTATTTAAATACTTCAGGAGATAAATCAGAACCTGATAAATAATACTATGCATTGTTATGCAGAAAATTTCATTTTACAAAGTTAAAATTTCGCTTCCAATAATAGATAAGGGAACGATACCAAATTTTAAGGAGGGTAATGAAATTATGTTTCGGTTTCTTTTTCAAAATTACCCCCAAAAAGAAAATACAACAATGTATGTAATTTAATAGCAGATTTTAGAAGAATTCTGTATGAGCACACTTCTCGACCTAAATTGATTTATGTTGTTTTGTTTGACGCCTTTTGACCATTTAAAATCATTAAATTGTATTGGAAAGTACCCATAGAATGCTTATTCTGCAACATTGTCTAACTTCGAAGACATAAAAAGTTGAAATATGCATATCAGGAATAGCCACATTCAGAAAAAAAGCTATTCTTATGTTTTTTGAGTTTATGTTATGTGAGTTTGACCTTCGATCTTTTGTCCTGAAAACAAATAGTTTTCATACCTCCATCTAGAGATTTTCTCACACAAATTTTGATTGGCAGAAATGTTGTCGAGTTATTGTCTTATAATGGGCCTTTTAAGAAGAAAATGTCCTATCTAAATACAGTTTGAACGAAATTAGAAAATTAAGGCCATTTTCGGACCTTCGTGATTCTACCCGTATAAAAAAGTTTATCTAAATAAAAGGATTAATATTAAACAATTTATTATGTGTTTCTTATTGTTTTAAAACTATTGCACAGGGAATCCCTGTTCCTGCCAATTTATCACTGCTTTTAATTTTTTTTCAGGTAACAATGAATTCGATGTCACGTACGAACTGCTAATAGGCACCTTGATGAGCATGGGAATTGGACCAAGTCGGCGACGTGCTCCTGTCAGAAATGGAGACGATTGTGTAGAGGATAACATAAATTTATAAAGCAAAATTATACGCATATTTTAGAGTCAACGTTATTACTAGGAAACATAGTTTATACTCATCGTGATAATTGTGCACAAAAGATCAAGGTTCTTTGTGGCAATGAAACAAAGTTTTCACTTTTCTTGATAATTGTGCACAAAAGTTAAGTGTTCTTTGAGGCAATGAAACAAAGTTTTCACTTTTCTTGATAATTGTGAACAAAAGTTAAGGGTTCTTTGTGGCAATGGAACAAAGGTTTCACTTGTCTTGATAATTGTGCACAGAAGTTAAGAAGTTAAGTGTTCTTTGTGGCAATGGGACAAGGGTTTCACTTTTCTTGATAAAATTGTGCTCAAAAGTTAAGTGTTCTTTGTGGCAATGGAACAAAGGTTTCACTTTTCGTGATAATTGTGCACAAGAGTTAAGTGTACTTTGTGGCAATGAAACAAAGGTTTCACTTTTCGTGATTACTGTGCTCAAAAGTTAAGTGTTCTTTTTGGCAATTAAACAAAGTTTTCACTTTTAATGATAATTGTGCACACAACAAGTTAGTGTTCTTTGTGGTTAGTAAACAAAGTTTAGTTTACGCTCATCGTAATAATTGTGCACAAAAGATAATCGTTCTTAGAGTAAAGTTTGTGCCTTTTAAATTTTTCAACTGCATTAGCTGCAACAGCGATAGGTTAATATATTTTGCTAAAACTTGTGTAAAGTGTAAAATACATATAGAACGAGATTTTGTAATGGGTAAAACTGGCATTCTTTCCTTATTTTGACCGATTGTTGGTATAGAATTAAAGCTATAACCAGTCCACTTTGAGAGGACGAAATTTTGTAGTGCGATAAACGGTATATATTTTTGCATATTTGTCAAAACAGTTCGGTGCAAATGAGAGAAGCGAATCATATGAAGATATCAAATTAAAAAAGGATGTCAATAAAGTAAGAAATAAAATCAAATAATTTTTTAAAGTTCTACCAGAGATTTTGAACACAAAGCATATTTATTTTAAAAAAGGTGAGAAATCATGTGTTTAATAAGGAACATTCCCACGTACACAATTCAAGCAGGGAGAAACTGTGATAAAATTGAAGTATGTTATGCGACTCGGTATCGAAAAGTGTATTCTTTTTGTGTTTTTCCCTTTGGGAAACCATGTAAATATGTTTTGTGTCTGTGATAAGTTATATCTTTTATTTATTAAGTCATGAACTTATCAATTTATAGTAAGTCTAAGAGACTTAATTCATATCGGCCATGTGCGGTGTGTCAATGACTTGTAAAACCAAAGCTTTGGACTAGTATTAGTATGCCACATTTGGCACTAAACTAACAATACGACTTCCACTTCATCCAATGTTATACATTTAATAGAGGATATTGGGTTTTACCAGTGTAAGACAGAAATATATTTTACCAAGCGAGCTTCGGATTCGTATTTTCACGAGAGGCCAAACCACGAGTGAAAATATATGTAATTCCGGAGTTCACGAGTGAACTAGAAATTTCTATCTTTCACTGGTAAATCTAGATATTTTTTTTATTTTGCTTTTAGCGCACAATTTGTGTGAATTTGACAGAAAAGTTGAATTAAATGTCGCTAAAAGCTTTTGTTTATGACGAGACGTCATGAACTCATATACCCAAACTTAGCCAGTTTTTTAACGTTATAATTAGGAATGTTGTGGGCGTTTGGGAACACGAAAAAAGTGAATATAAAAATGATATTCTACTGTTTGAAAATAGTTATACAACTTTGTACAACTTTAATTTCACCGAGAAAAATATATGATTTACTGGAAAGCATAAAATAAATATTAGATTAGGTTCGTTAGCATGATTTTCGGTTTATTTATAGTGTGTTGCTTCGGCCTTCTTTTTGTCAGTTTGGTGTATCCTCTATTAGGAAGTTGTATTCATCTTTTAAATAATGGGGATTCACTGGATATCTGATGTTGTTCATTTGGTATGGTAAATATTTGGGCCGTCTTTAAAGTGTGTGAAGTCCAATAACGCTGGGAACTGCCACGTTGACGACAATGCGAATGACGGCACACGTTTTCGCAGCAACTCATTCCTGCTCGACGCCGTCACAAGTTAAAACATTATGCACATTCCGATAAATTGTGAGCGTTTTTCTTATCTCTTAATGTAATATGTCACACTGTGTACCATCAGTAGTTATGATTCTTTAATGAATAAGACTTCATCGTAGATGAGGAAGTTAAAGTGTTAATATTTAGTATAATATAGATGTTACGCATTATGACGTATTACTTCAAGAGGAGTGGAAACAGTAAAAGCCACTCGCAGTTTATTGGACTGTGCACAAATATTTGACTAGCGACACCGACTAGCGCGTAAGCTTACTACGAGTTGCTCTCGTAATTTGCTTTGTCGTCAACATGGCTGTTTCAACAGCCACTCAGAAAGCCGTAATATCATTAATTCTTCTCATAATTTTGCTATAAATGAGTATTTATGTGTGTAAGATTTATATTAAGAATTGAATCGATATTAGAGTTCGTTTGGATTGTCAAGGGTAATAGTGAAGCCCTTTTGGAATCACACGTTTAACATCACAAATGTGTTCCATACTCAAATGAACTAGATCAAATGTCGAGTCAACCTTTAAGCGAAATGTTAAGTCATATTTCACTAGTCAAATTTTAGGAAAACATTCTTACTTGTTTTGTTTTCATCATTTGTTGTTTTCTGTAATCAAAATGAATAAAACATAAAATAATTTGTAAATTTGGTTTTGATGAAAAATCCCCTTACCCAATTCCAAGTTTTCATTGTAATCTTTGTTTGTTGTGATTGATTGCGTTACCCGGTCGAGTTACCCATAAGATGGTGACAGGGGTTGGTTAGTGGCAATCTGTAAGCAGTCTTAATATGTAAATACATTTGGTACAGGTCACTGGTCATAATTAACACTGGAATTCACTAATGTCATCTCGGACCCGAATTTCAGGCCAATCTGATATCATAAAAGAATATATTAAAATTAAATCAGCTACTTTTGCACTTTTATGCCAATTTGTTGGATAAAAATTTTGATACGGGTCATAGACAATATAACTGGTTAAAGGGAATTTAGTGGTCCTGTCTATAATTAGGTAGACTTATCACAATCTTAGCTGCTAAGGATAATTGATAACTTCTGTGATAAATTGTAGGCTACAAACCAGGAGGGGATTTAGAAAAAATGTTACTCGTGAACAGATAATATACAGTAAACTCGTTATTAGAGTAAGAAGCAGACAGTTGAAACGTAAGGTGAACCGGCATATGGTAGATTATTAGCTCTCACGGACGATACTATCGTTGTACGCATTTCGGTACACAATGTCCAGAACTGTATTGACTAAATCCATGACTTCTGAAGAGACTGGCCTGTCCAGGTTAATTGTAATAAAACTCATTGTTTTCGGTTTTATATTTGAAGTATGAATCTCAACTGCAGCACTAAGTACTACCGAACGTTCATGCGCTTGGTGTCTATCCTCAATATTTCTGTTCACTGGAGATACCAAAATATTCTTATTACATATTTTCAAAGTAAGTCAACTCGTAAAATTATATTTTCAAATTGGGTAAAAACAGCCTTATTTTTAGTTTTTTCTGAAACAAATGTACATTCAAACCGGATCATGTTAACACAAATACAAAACATGATTATTCTCAACATGATAAACCTTTGATTAAATCAAATTATTGCAAAACAAATCGTGTTGTTTAAGGTTAAAGCCTAAACACATACAGCACATTTTTGTGAGTTTTTTTAAAGGTGTTTCTTACACTACAGGATGGTGACCGTTAGAATTATTTTCATTTTACAAATAGAAAATAGAGTCTCTCATAACTACTTTATATCAAACCGAAACAACTCGTACACTTTAATTTAGTGTTATAGTCCCAAAACCAGGAATGAACGACCTGTTTCTCAGTTTTAGTTTAGTACTTTCTAAAATAATTCAATTATAGAACACAAATGTCTTTTTAACTTTAACAATACATTTTTGAAGTCAAAGTATCTATAGGTCACATCGTGTAGAACACCATAAAGACAACTCTGCAGATTTGCGGTATGAGTTTATGTTTATAACTTAAGCAAAGGAGTTTTTATACATAATTTGATTCGATTTTATCAATAGTGTGTAATATTGTGAACAATATGATCATTTTTTGTTTTGTTTTTTTTTCATTTTGAGACGGTAAAGATGTATCATTTTTTAAAGAAAAACTGCGAAAATGTTGATTTGTCATTGGTTTTAAAATATTACCTGTACGAGTTGTCTCGCTTTGATTTCGAACACTAACGATAATTTTGTATCTTTAACTGATAGACACCATAGTTTTTCCATGCGAATGAAATCAGTTTTATGTTTGGATAGAACATTATTACTACAACTCTCCAGATTTGCAGTAGAAGTTTAAGGCTTAAAACTTAAACATGTCATTGCGTTTTGAACATTATTTGATTTTATCACAAGTGTGTCATGTTGAGAATAATCATTTTTAATTTTTATGAATTTTTAACCGGTACAGACTTATCTTTTTCCGAAAAAAAAACACCAACAAACCTGAAACGATGTCGTTTTTGAAAATATATATTGTACGAGTTGTCTCGCTTTGATATCAAGCAATAAGAATTGGGTATCTAGCGATTATGGATATACGGGAATTCACCAAGCAAAACGGCTTTCCATGCGAATGTTGTAAGTTTTAAATTTGAATCTCTACTGTAGCACTAAGTACTGGCGAACGGTTATAAGCTAGCTTGCTGTTTATTAGACTGGCGCGCATGCGCGCCAGTCTTAACTAACGATGCTGTGAACTCTGCGACGCGCAGTCCTTAACTTCGGGTGTATCATTGCGACCACGAGAGCGTATCAAGTTAGTGGTCACCGCGAGAGCAGGCCGAAATGTTCTGCACAAGTGTGAAGCACAGTGCAGCACACCATTCCACGAATTCTGCGCGATTGATAGTAAGTTTCCGTGTAATTTTGTAGCATCCATGCCAAAAATTCCATCGAACAAATGTAGAGTGAAATCATGATCAGCTACGGCAGTGAACAAGCAACTGGATATGCATGAGTAGTTTAGTTACGCCTGAAAGATTTCGTAGTTGTGTGGCATAAAAAGTAGTGCATTTTAAGAAAATACAAATATTTCGAGAAGGAATGCGAACTTTGAAAGATAATGCTACAAATAAAAACAAGAAAACAATTTAATGTTGTTGTTCGAACAACTATGAAAGGATATAAAAAGAACGATTATAAACAAATCAGTCACGTGCCAAGCGGGAGATAGCGTGGGTTGCCATTTTGGTTAGGTTGGAGCAGTTTTGGATCGAGATTTTGCTCGGCTATCAAGGACCGGGCCGGGTCCCAGTGTTCTCCCCAGACAACCGTTAACAAGCTTTGATCTATTTCCAACAATTTTTAATTTCGCCGACATCCGTTTATTCAAAATCGACATGTAATAATTGTCTGTTTTTTTGCATTGTAAACACAGGTCGCTTTTCAATACACACCTCATTCAAGGTTAAGCAATGGGCGATTTGAACAATCGCAATCGATCACTTTACTATCAGCTGGATAACTCCGCCTCTCCACTTGGTGAATTCGCAAGTCTGTCGGTGTCGTTTGATCGTATTTTGGCTCTGCCGACTGTTGATATTCTCAATTAATAGCGGAACCCGGTGTGTTTGACATAATGTTCAATGATTTTAATGAGATGCGATCATGAGTAATATTTTTTTGGTTATTCTTAGTTCTGTGATTAGAAGACAAACACTTCGAAAATTGTACTGTATACATGTATGAAAATAATTGTGCGATAATCATTTGTTTTAAACAAATCTATTGACAAGTTGCAGTTAGAACTTAAATTGCAAAAGAAATACATTCTGTGGCATTTTACTGCGCTATCATCGTAACGATTAGTTCATTTTCGTCGGACACATTTTCAAGTATGCATGCGCGAAAGAACGACGACTCGTCAATTCTATCTTATTTCAAGAGAAACCGGCCTTGTGAGGCTGATGCCAACTCCATCGGGCATTCTGAACTTCAAAATTCTAGAAATGAGATCGAGATCATTCCGGATAGCCCTTCACGAGCGACTCTGACGACGCCAAGTACCCCTTCACGTCGTGAAATTACTCCGACGCCGGACGCGGTACCCCAACATGCCGAGACACTGAATCAACGCCGGTTACCTCGATCAGCCGGTTCGATCCAGTCAGGTGTCGTTCCTAAGTGGACGAAAGTCTACTCCTGGTTGCAAGAAGTTGGCAATGGTTTTTTTTATATATATTTACTTAGCCTTGTGACTTGCATTAAATAAATAAAATAAGTCAATTTCATGCTACTATATATAATCAAAGGACTGGAGGTACTGATGGGTCGGCCATCAAAACACAATTGAAAAGCAATGGATTTTTGGGTTTGATTAAGTTGGACCAGAAATAAACTTTCGTCTCAAGAAGTTGAAGAACGGGGAACAATTTACTTTATGTCCTTTGAGACTTAGATCTTCGACCCCAAAAACAATTAACAAGTCAAGACAAAAACTGTTATAAAGTTTGCAGACGCGGTGACATTGAAAGCGAACCTGGTGGTAGGACAATATGTCTAAAGACATAATTAGAATATGATTGGACTTGTAGACGATAATATGAAATTGACCAATCAAAATTAAGTGAAGGATATCATACTTCATAGGTCATATGGTCAACAGTGAAACAAAGCTGGTCAAAGTTCTCAAACACAATGCTTTATTTAAAGGTATTACTCCTTTCGTCCTTGCATTTTGCATTTAGACAGACTTTTTAATTTTTCATTTAGCCATGAGAGTGCAACGACATATGGAATATTACCTTAATGGCGTGAATACTTTGGTAAAGTTTGGAAGACTCCTGTGAGCAGTTGTTTGCAAGCGCAGTATCATTAGACAGCACCTAAAATTCTGAGTTGAGATACGGTGACACCAATGACAGAAAAAAGTAGCTAAGCTAGTCATAATCTTTAATATTCAAACTTGAAATCGACAAACAGAATTGGGTCACATGATTTAAAATAATACTACAAGTGACATTATGTTTTTTTCAATTGTTCTATTATTCAGCAAATAATGTTCAAACACACAATTACACTGATGCTTTTTTGTCAACTGATGTTTTTTCAGTGAGGTATACATTAAAACGTTTTGGTTATATTTTATATAAATTGTTTCCATTTCACATCCACTATTTGTATTGACATTTGTGACATTATTATTGACATTTTTTATTCTTGTCCATTACAAAAGCAGCATGCTCCATTGCAGGAATAAGTGGCAATTTAAAGGCTGTATGCTCCCTCAGACAGTCATAGACAGAATTGTCAAACTGGTCTCCTTGCAGCATTCCATGTAAAGCTGTAATCCTGAAATATTAATTTCAACAAATAACCTATTTATATTGAAGTTGTAATGATTTTAGCTGAAGTGTCTTTGTTTTCCTTAAATTAAGGGTAATATTGGTTATTAATTGCCAGAATCCACCAAAAAGTTACACAAGATGGGTGTTCACTTGTGTCGCCCTGGAAACTAGATCGGGTTAAAAAGGCAAGAGCAAGAAAGGGAACAACCCCAACTTGACATAAAGAACATGGAATCATGCTGAGTGTGTTGTCATGAGCAATATAATTTGAAAGTTTGATGTAGAAATATTAAGAAAAGGCAAAGTTATAGTCAACATAAGTTTTTCTGTTAAAATAAAATTACAAAAAGGGATGAACTCCATCAAATGTGACCTTGACCTGAAAATTAACATCAGCTCAAGCATGTTGTCACAAACAATATAATTTGAAAATTTCATGAAGAAATATTAAGAAATGGCAAAGTTAAAATCAACATTAAGTTTTTGGGACAGATGGACGGACAGACAAAGCGATCCCTATGTATTGCCTTTTCTTCGAAAGAGCAACACAAAAATGACCCTTTAGATTAAGCAGCTAGTGGACACCTGGAAAACAATAGATCAGTATCAGCAAGAACAACTTTGATGTCTGATCTGGATCTGATTGGAATCTACACTGTATATAAATTTGTAAGAAATAGCCTCATGAAGCTTATTATGAACCGTGTAGATCCTGTTAAGACTGCACAGATATGCCTGCTGATCTGGATATACACTGGTCACTCATGTCATGTTTTCATGGAAGAAAGGGGCAAAAACAACTCAGTAACATTTAAAATATAGGATGATTAATTTTCTTGTGAACTGAGGTCTCACAAGTCAACACATACATACAAACACAATTTTATGTTTTCTTGTTACAAGATACAAAAATACAAATACCAACATATACAGATAGATTTGTGTGTCTCTATCATACATTCATGCAGCTTTAATAAATGAAAATAAAAAAAAATGCAAACCTTGTCTTCATTTTCTACATTAACATTCATATTCTTCTCCCTAATGTTCTACCAATTCTGCAGACATTTCAAGTCCACAGCTTTCACTAGACTGATGATATACATGGCTGAAATAAATGTTGTATTTTAAATCATAACAAATAACCCAAATCAATTTCACTGTACTTTTTGTTGCTTATGAAATGATAGTGCCTCTAGCTGGGAGCGAACCCGCACCGTCACGGCGACAGCGCCTAGCCCTGCAATTCCTGCGACGCAAGTTGTACATAAATTGATGTTGCAGGTTAACAGTTAACATATTACACTGTTTTCATAATTCATTTTAAGGTAGTTTTTTTATATAAATATCACACAAAAGAGGTTTTTCTGATGTAAGCTTCATGCCATCTTCAATTCCTATAGGCTCATACACAATTTATCCCATTTAACCTTTTGCTCCATGTAATGCCTCTATGGCATGGGTGATCAGTGTAGATCTAGATCAGCCGACACATCCATACTGCCTGATTAGGATCTAAACTGATAGCTTTTTTATTCAATAGCTTATTTCTGACCACAATGTGACCAGTGCAGATCCAGATCAGATCTGCCATCTGATCTGGATCTCTATTCTGGTTGCAAAAAAAGCAATAGATGCATATCAGGAATCGCCACACTCAAAAAACACAGCCTCCCCACGCAGTGAAAAAGAAGAGAGGAAGAGAGAGCGCATGTTTTATATAAGTTCAAAATAGGACGCCACCAACAACTTACGAAGAAGAGAACCTTTGGGGATACTGCCTTGGAACGGTCAGTGGCAAAACAAATTGCCACTGGGGGTTTAAACCAGGTTCTAGGGTGCACCAACCTCACACTTGCCCCAACAGGTTCTCGTATCACAAAACAAGTACAAATTGTCTTGGTGAAATAACTCCAACCCACCCATCAAGGCATGAAAATGTGTATATATATGTAGTAAAGGGTTAATTATTACAAAAAAACACACCTGCATTTCGATACTTCATTTCACTCAATGGATACACCTTTTAACCAGAGACCTATATATATAAATATATGTATAATATAGGTCTTTGTTTAAACACATGAGCAACTATTGTAGATCTAGGTGCTGACACATCTCCTTCCAGTTAAAAAGAGCTTTAAATGTATCTAATGAACAGAGTAGATACAGATCAGACCACAAAATGTCTGATGTGCAAGCTTGTCTGGAGCTACATTTGTGCTATCTCTATCTGATGTGGATTTCCACTGGTTGCCCATGTGGTAAAATGGCGTGTAAATGGAGTAAAGGGTCAAGTTATTAACCATGAAAGTGGAAACAGCATTGGATTTTTGAGACACATTCATATGAGATTACCCTACTTAATAAACAAATAAGCAACCACAAAAACCCATCGTGTTAGTTCAAGATGACCCACAGATGAATATTATTATATATAATGTTAATAATCAAGTGAATTCAAGTTGACCTTGTTATTGGGTCAAGGGTAGTCATATATGCCTGAGGCAGAAGGCCGTAGGATAAATACGACAGCCCGAGGCCCAATAACATGGTCAAATTCATGTGAAGATTAAACTGGGCCAAAACAGGTGTTCTGGACCAATATGAGAATTGCTGGGCCATTATAAAATACTTAAGTAATAAGTATTGATGTGGTGTACCATGTAGTGTCTGCCAGGAAAATGGCATGTTTAGGTCAGGTGATGACATGCCTCAAGATTTTGCTTCACTGCAGTCATGTAAAAAAAGGGCAAAGTATGCAATGCCTGTACTGTATATTAATACAGGGCTCTCACTAGAGAGAGACTTGAAGGAAGTAGTCTCATCAAAAGTGACCAGACTTCTCTCTTTGTTGAGCTTTGTGAGAATTCAATTTGTATTTAAGATATAGGGAAAGAAAGCTGTTGACTGCAAACTTCTCAATAATGCAGTAAATTATGACAAAACTTCTCCCTGATTTGTAAGTCTGGTGAGAGCCCTGTTAATAGTTAATTAATAAAATTTAATATACCATTAGCCTTCTTCCTCTCCTCTTCCAATTTCATACTTTTGGAACCAGAGATGGCACATTTCTTTCATTTGATTTTATCACTGAAATTATAACAAACACAAAATTCCAAGGGTGCAAGGAAGGAATTCTGAAAAACCTGAAATCCTGAAAATTTATTTAGGGAAAATGAAGAAAATCAATTTTTAGACACACAAAACCTGATTTTCAGGCAAATGCACCCATGAAATTATAACAATTATTTTGATCTTTGCTCAAATTACAAATATTCTTTATAATAACTTATTTTATTTTTTAAGTTTTTTTCATAACAATTAGTTTACTCTCATTTTGTACATTGCTAGAATGGTCTTACTCTCATTTTGTACATTGCTAGAATGGTCTTTCTTCAGATTGTTTCCATTCTGCATTGGAATTCATTCAGTCTGAGGTGTGAGGTGTATCTTCAAAAAGTCATGCACAATCTTTTGGACTGTGAAAAATGTTTTTCCTTTAGTTACTGTGAAAAAGAGTGCTGTCATTTGTTTTGTAGTTCATATGTCTGTTCCAACAGCCATTCAAGAAAATTGCATAAAGTTATATTGATTAACTGTTGATTAACTGTATTAAGTATCCATATTGTTTCATCACTGCCAGAGAAGTTATTATGTGTTTCCTTCTTTTGAAAAAAAAATGGATCCAGGCATGTCACTTTAAAATTAACTGGAAAGTATCAGACTGCAAAAAGTCAAAAATGTGTTGACTGCTCTTATAAACTGGTCAAATTGGGTAGTCACTAAAATTCACTAAGTGGGTTCCTTTCCAAATAACTACCGGTAATTTATTTTACATTGCTGCTCAGAATTCAAGTCTGGGTAAAAATCATAGAATGAAATAGACATAAAATTAATGTCTGAAGTAGTTTTGGTTTATTTTACCTTAAAACAATTTGTATTGGAAAGCTTATGAATACTTGTTTCATCAAAATTATTGAACTGAAACACTGTGTAAACCTAGGTTCACTTCAATACTTAATACTGGTGTAACATCAAAAGGGAGATAATATATTCATTTTTATAATTTGGCACATGTTTGTAGTGAACAAAATTTATATCTTTGGTTTTCATTTCAAATTTTATTGTTACTTTGTTAGGCAATTCTACTATTAACAAGACTTAATTTAACACTATGAAAATAATTTGAGTTATTTATCAAATTACAGGAACCTGAATTTCTATCAGAAAACATCCAGATAGAAAAAAATATTACATTTTCCCAATGCAACGGTTTTGTACCCCACCCATTAACATGTTACAAGAATTTACCAGTTGCAATGTTGACAGCGTTATCGCAGCTCAAGCATTACAAAGAAACTAAAATATACTGTTTACAATAATTACATCTTCTGAACAGTCATTCTGGATTTAACTCAAACATTATTTTCTACCTTCACTTTTGTTGTCCACTTCATTGCATGACGTCAAACAGTTCTATACTGCTTTAAATGGGGTGTTATGTCAAATTTGGTTGATACAGGTCTGACCAGAACCAAAGATCATCTAAACCTGTTTATGAATAATTAAATCAATTAAATTAATAAATACTTCATTCTTTCTTCCAGGATGCTAAATTCACCTGAAATGCATTTAAGAGATACTATTAAATAAATATTGTGAAGTTCCCATTTCTGTATAAACTTGGTGAATCTCTGAGGTGCTACTCTTTATCTTCTTATGGTTTTCCCAATTTCCCTGGGTTATGAATTTTGAGAATATCTCTTCTGATTACATGACCCGTGAGACATATGGAATGGAGTGCAAAACAAAATTGAAAGTAGGAAAAACTTCTGATAGTGGATTTCATAAGGTCTACATATAACGCGCAATTATTGAAACATTAGATTTACATTTCTTTGAAATTCTATACTGCAGAAAATCCCGTGTCAACTATGTAGCTGGTTACGGTTTGGGAATGGGTTATATCAGAAAATGTCATTCATTTCAGATCTGGATATTTTCTGATGGAAATTCAGGTTCTTGTGATCAAATGCATAAAATGCATTTATAAATATATCTGTTAAATGAATTCATGTATGAAATTTAACTTGCTTTAAACATAATTTTCAATAGATCTTAATGTGTTAAAAAAATAAATCATTGTGATGCTTTATGTTTTACTTTAAAGCATTCAAATGGGAATAAAATTCTTACACGAGTGACGATATTTATCCAAGTAATTCATTAATCGTTCAAAATCCGACTTCTTTCATTGCAATGCATTGAAATAATTTGATTACTTACATCTCTACAAGGTTCCACATTAAATACCCACAATGATCAGGGGGTTCAGCCTAAATGGTGGCTGACGTACCTTAAGCGAGGAATTTGGTGGCTGATTTCCAATATGGCGGAAAAAATCGGGAAAGTTTGATACCTGTTGGAATATTTTCACACGGTAAGCACACTATATTTAAATATTTCCTTAAATGACATATCCCATTCGGATCTGCAATGTTAACGCTTGACTCGGTTTTTTTATTTGAGCTTCATAGTTGTCCTAACAAAAAAGTTATTGAAACAAAACCTTGCAAGGTTTGTTGTGGTTTTTTTGTTTACCCTCGCGAAAATATGTTGTTTTCTTCAAAATATGCTAGACAAATGTTCCTATGAAGCATGTTTACGCCAAAATATGTCCAAAATGGATTGTTTTAATTTTCTGGAAAAAAATGTTCATGAGAAAACGTAATATCGCCAAAAAATTCAGGGTTAAGCTCAATTCTTGTGGCTGATGTACCTTTAAGCCATTTTTGGTGGCTGATGTTTAGTAATCTCCTACACAGAGCCATACCGTTCCGTACTCCCGCTTACACAAAACGATAAACGTATTGTGTCGAGACAAAACTAGGCTCTGGTGCACAAAAATGCTGGGCTTAATGTATTTATCTATCATGTACTCGGCCACAACTATTAGGTGTACCAGGCTAGATATTAACAAATATAGATGAGCGAGATGAGCTATGTTTTAGTTTTCTCTGTTTACTTTTTTATATTACGAAAATATCTGAATGCAGTTCGACCGCGAATGCATTTAAATTATGTTGTTGTTGTTTTGCATTTTCCAGTGGTTGAAGAAACACCAGAAATATCTGATTTTCCGACAATGTGGAAGAAAATGAGCGCCCTCTCGATTGGTAGTCCGATGTGCTACCACTGAGCCATTGGGCCTTGTACTTGTTTTTTATGTCTTTATTATTTTTTATAAGTTAGAGGCATATAGAGTTGCACTCGCCCGTCTGTACGTACGTCCGTACGCCCCACACCTTCATGGGCGTAGGCAAGTTTTAAATATTGGGTAGGCGCAATTTAGTAATATAATTTAAAAAGTTTAAGTTTAAAAATGATAATGCTTGGATTTCAAAAGGACAGAGAAATAGATATGAAAAAGAGGGCAGTTTTTGCGCGTAACACACTCAAACTAGACCAGTTTATGCAAATCTTTGAGAAGAAGCAGTGTTTTAACAGTATTGTTTAACATTCCTATTTATTTTATGCTTTTTAGTGAATTATAGAATTTTCCAGGTGAAATAAAAGAGGTATTTGACTGTTTTTTTTTCACGTTGGTAACTAAACGCACATAACATTCCTTATGAGAACGTTTAGAAAACAGACTCAAGTTTGAATATATGACGTCACGTGATAATCAAACGGTTTGGTGCCATTTCATGCATTTTTTCTGTCAAATAGGCACAAATTATGCACTAAAAGCATAAAATAAAAAGAAAATTTGTTTTTACCAGTGAAAGATAGAAATATATTTCACTCGTGAACTCCGCAATTATGTATTTTCACTCGTGGCATCGCCACTCGTAAAAATACGAATTCCGGAGCTCACTCGGTGAAATATATTTCTATCTTACACTGGTAAAAACAAATATCTTCTATAATATTATCTTCATTAGTTATGAACATTATATTTTATATTTTATTCATAATCACTAATTCAAAGCGAATGTTAAACACTACTGTTAAAACACTGCTTCTTCTCAAAGATTGCGCCGCCCCAATATTCAAAACATCCCTAGGCCCCTGAAGGTGTGGGACGTACGGACGTACGTACAGATGGACGAGTGCAACTCGATATGCATCTAACTTATAAAAAATAAAAAAAACAACATAAAAAACAAGTACACGGCCCAATGGCTCAGTGGTAGCGCATCGGACTACCAATCGAGAGGGCGCTCATTTTCTTCCACATTGTCGGAAAATCAGATATTTCAAGTGTTTCTTCAACCACAGGAAAATGCAAAACAACAACAACATAATTTAAATGCATTCGCGGTCGAACTGCATTCAGATATTTTCGTAATATAAAAAAAGAAAACAGAGAAAACTAAAAACATAGCTCATCTCGCTCATCTATATTTGTCAATATCTAGCCTGGTACACCTAATAGTTAAGGCCGAGTACATGATAGATTAATACATGAAGCCCAGCATTTTTGTGCAAAAATGCACCAAAGAGCCTAGTTTTGTCTCGACACAATACGTTTATTGTTTTGTGTAAGCGGGAGTACGGAACGGTATGGCTCTGTGTAGGGGATTACTAAACATCAGCCACCAAAAATGACTTAAAGGCACATCAGCCACAAGAATTGAGCTTAAACCTGAATTTTTTGGCGATATTACGTTTTCTCATGAACATATTTTTCCAGAAAATTAAAACAATCCATTTTGGACATTTTTTGGCATAAACATGCTTCATGGGGACATTTGTCTAGCAGGTTTTGAAGAAAACAAAAGATTTTCGCGAGGGAAAACAAAAAAACCACAACAAACCTTGCAAGGTTTTGTTTCAATAACTTTTTTGTTAGGACAGCTAGGAAGCTCAAATAAAAAAAACCGAGTCAAGCGTTAACATCGCAGATCCGAATGGGATATGTCATTAAAGGAAATATTTGAATATAGTGTGCTTACCGTGTGAAAATATTCCAACAGGTATCAAACATTCCCGATTTTTTCCGCCATATTGGAAATCAGCCACCAAATTCCTCGCTTAAAGTACGTCAGCCAACATTTAGGCTGAACCCCCTTAATGATTAGGGCCCTAAATTAAAAAAGTTTCGTTTAGTCCTACGGTCGATTTTGAGACTCCTACTAGGCTACTTTCATTTTGGAGAGTGCATTAATTAAATGACGTAACGTTCAATAAAACCCAAAGAGCCAAAATCACATTTACTGCGGTGTAGTCTTTCGAATCTAAAATTTCAAGTTTTACAATGATTTTGTAACGTACCATTCGAAAACCACCAAATCCACCTCCATTTCGATATGAATAATTCTATTTACAAAGAGAACTGCTATTGTCAATATACATTCAAATGTAACCTGGTTGTTATAAAAACATTGCATCACGAAAATAACTAGATAAATACTCACTGTTCAGTTGATTATGACGGACATTTCGTCTTCACCGAACGTTGCCGAATCCAATATGGCATTCCGCCATCAGGTATTCATGCGCGTTCATGACTCAAAATCTTGTCTGACGTTCCACGAGTTAAATTTCTTAAAATATTGATTCCATATTTTTTAATATAAATTTTATCATTTTGCACAGAATTACAAAATTGGCCGCTTTGTAGCATTGACTTACTTTTTGAAACTAAGAACTATATTCTAGGGTAGCAAGCATATATGCTATGGAAGCACGCAAGTACTGTCGTTAATACATTGAAATAAAGAAGGAGTTTGGACAGTATTGCATGCAACCCTCAAATTGTTAGGTTCATAGTAAGGCAAAAACTATTGTCGAAAATTGGTTTTTACTGGGTCTGCCGACCCAAAAAGGGAATTGTGCATATCAGGAATCGCCACACTCATAAAACACAGCCTCCCTTGCAGCAAAAAGAAGAGAGGAAAATAAATGATTTGTTTGTTGATTGTTTAACAAAATAGGGGAACCGTATGGGTTAGCGCCTTGGAACAGTCAGTGGCAAAATAATTTGCTACTAGGGGTTTAAACCAGGTTCTAGGGGTGCACTACATAATTTATTATACCTGTTTGTGTTAACTGAATACCTATTATGATATTATTTTTATATATGTGAAGCTGTCTATATGTTTACTGGTATCGTAAATTAATTTAATTTCATATTGTGAGTGGGGTTTTTCCACCTTATCAAGAGTGAAGACAAAGCTTAGAAGCAGGCTCAACAATTCAACATTAAATTCATTGTTAATGATATCCATGGAAGGTCCTGATGTACTGAAGTTTGATTATAATAAGGCAGTCAGCACTTGGGCCCAAGAAAAAAAGGGCTTCTGAAAGTTAAATCCTAATTCTGTCAGTTGTAATGAAACACTGAGTTTGATATGCGTGAGATATCTTGGATAATGAAGGTGAACAACTAACTATACAGAGTATATAGTTTACATTGTAACTTGATGAGATCAGATCAGTTTATGTTATTAAAACACATGTTGACATACTGTTTACACATTGTTTCACATTATTTATGTTTTTTTAACTTTGTACCTTTCTTGGCTCTAAAGAGATAAAAAACCATCTATGTACTATATACAGTTTTTGCAGTAAACTTTGGTACAAATATAAAACTGTATAAAATGATAGGTAAAAAATAAAGTTTCGCGAGCTTAAATCCACGAACAGTCCAGCGACAACCCTTCCAAAAATCCTGGGGAGACCGTTAGTAAGTTGGCGAATATTTTTGTTAATGCATTGTTGCGATCGACGTAAAAATTAAGATTGTAACTGTTTCAGTCTCTTTAGGTACGTGAGCCTTGTGCATTTCATTGTTGACACTACTCAGTTGTGGCGGAGCCTGATCATCGTTATTCTAGCAAAATTTAACCACTAATCATACGCTGCTGCATCAAAAAGACCCCCAACCTAAGATTCAGGTGAAAAAAGTGGAAAACCTAATTTCCTTGCATCAAAATACAAGTACCTGCATCTACTGAAATCCCTGAATATACTGAATTATTTGCTAATGTTGATGAAAGTAACTGTCACAAAGTTTAACGAAAAAATCACACATAGTTTCATATGTTTACAGTAATGATATCTGTGCAGGGCATGTTCGATTCAACCAGGGCGCCAGTCTTTCAACGCTTTCAGCGCTTTGATCTCTAATATCTATGACCGCTGCAGATGGCTGAAGATATCTAAATTTCCTTATTACTGTATATCAAAGCGAGACAACTCGTACAATTTATATTTTCAAATCGGGTTAAACAGCATATACGCAGTTTCCGACAAAAAAGGATACATTTATACCGGCTTACTAAAAAATACAAATATTGATTATTCTCAACGTGATAAACTGTTGAGTAAATCAATTAATGTACAAAACACCTTTTGGTGTCGTCAAAGGTTAAAGCCTGTCTGACGTTCCACGAGTTAAATTTCTTAAAATATTGATTGATTCCATATTTTTTAATATAAATTTTATCATTTTGCACAGAATTACAAAATTGGCCGCTTTGTAGCATTGACTTACTTTTTGAAACTAAGAACTATATTCTAGGGTAGCAAGCATATATGCTATGGAAGCACGCAAGTACTGTCGTTAATACATTGAAATAAAGAAGGAGTTTGGACAGTATTGCATGCAACCCTCAAATTGTTAGGTTCATAGTAAGGCAAAAACGATTGTCGAAAATTGGTTTTTACTGGGTCTGCCGACCCAAAAAGGGAATTGTGCATATCAGGAATCGCCACACTCATAAAACACAGCCTCCCTTGCAGCAAAAAGAAGAGAGGAAAATAAATGATTTGTTTGTTGACTGTTTAACAAAATAGGGGAACCGTATGGGTTAGCGCCTTGGAACAGTCAGTGGCAAAATAATTTGCTACTAGGGGTTTAAACCAGGTTCTAGGGGTGCACTACATAATTTATTATACCTGTTTGTGTTAACTGAATACCTATTATGATATTATTTTTATATATGTGAAGCTGTCTATATGTTTACTGGTATCGTAAATTAATTTAATTTCATATTGTGAGTGGGGTTTTTCCACCTTATCAAGAGTGAAGACAAAGCTTAGAAGCAGGCTCAACAATTCAACATTAAATTCATTGTTAATGATATCCATGGAAGGTCCTGATGTACTGAAGTTTGATTATAATAAGGCAGTCAGCACTTGGGCCCAAGAAAAAAAGGGCTTCTGAAAGTTTAATCCTAATTCTGTCAGTTGTAATGAAACACTGAGTTTGATATGCGTGAGATATCTTGGATAATGAAGGTGAACAACTAACTATACAGAGTATATAGTTGACATTGTAACTTGATGAGATCAGATCAGTTTATGTTATTAAAACACATGTTGACATACTGTTTACACATTGTTTCACATTATTTATGTTTTTTTAACTTTGTACCTTTCTTGGCTCTAAAGAGATAAAAAACCATCTATGTACTATATACAGTTTTTGCAGTAAACTTTGGTACAAATATAAACCTGTATAAAATGATAGGTAAAAAATAAAGTTTCGCGAGCTTAAATCCACGAACAGTCCAGCGACAACCCTTCCAAAAATCCTGGGGAGACCGTTAGTAAGTTGGCGAATATTTTTGTTAATGCATTGTTGCGATCGACGTAAAAATTAAGATTGTAACTGTTTCAGTCTCTTAAGGTACGTGAGCCTTGTGCATTTCATTGTTGACACTACTCAGTTGTGGCGGAGCCTGATCATCGTTATTCTAGCAAAATTTAACCACTAATCATACGCTGCTGCATCAAAAAGACCCCCAACCTAAGATTCAGGTGAAAAAAGTGGAAAACCTAATTTCCTTGCATCAAAATACAAGTACCTGCATCTACTGAAATCCCTGAATATACTGAATTATTTGCTAATGTTGATGAAAGTAACTGTCACAAAGTTTAACGAAAAAATCACACATAGTTTCATATGTTTACAGTAATGATACCTGTGCAGGGCATGTTCGATTCAACCAGGGCGCCAGTCTTTCAACGCTTTCAGCGCTTTGATCTCTAATATCTATGACCGCTGCAGATGGCTGAAGATATCTAAATTTCCTTATTACTGTATATCAAAGCGAGACAACTCGTACAATTTATATTTTCAAATCGGGTTAAACAGCATATACGCAGTTTCCGACAAAAAAGGATACATTTATACCGGCTTACTAAAAAATACAAATATTGATTATTCTCAACGTGATAAACTGTTGAGTAAATCAATTAATGTACAAAACACCTTTGGTGTCGTCAAAGGTTAAAGCCTGTCTGACGTTCCACGAGTTAAATTTCTTAAAATATTGATTGATTCCATATTTTTTAATATAAATTTTATCATTTTGCACAGAATTACAAAATTGGCCGCTTTGTAGCATTGACTTACTTTTTGAAACTAAGAACTATATTCTAGGGTAGCAAGCATATATGCTATGGAAGCACGCAAGTACTGTCGTTAATACATTGAAATAAAGAAGGAGTTTGGACAGTATTGCATGCAACCCTCAAATTGTTAGGTTCATAGTAAGGCAAAAACGATTGTCGAAAATTGGTTTTTACTGGGTCTGCCGACCCAAAAAGGGAATTGTGCATATCAGGAATCGCCACACTCATAAAACACAGCCTCCCTTGCAGCAAAAAGAAGAGAGGAAAATAAATGATTTGTTTGTTGACTGTTTAACAAAATAGGGGAACCGTATGGGTTAGCGCCTTGGAACAGTCAGTGGCAAAATAATTTGCTACTAGGGGTTTAAACCAGGTTCTAGGGGTGCACTACATAATTTATTATACCTGTTTGTGTTAACTGAATACCTATTATGATATTATTTTTATATATGTGAAGCTGTCTATATGTTTACTGGTATCGTAAATTAATTTAATTTCATATTGTGAGTGGGGTTTTTCCACCTTATCAAGAGTGAAGACAAAGCTTAGAAGCAGGCTCAACAATTCAACATTAAATTCATTGTTAATGATATCCATGGAAGGTCCTGATGTACTGAAGTTTGATTATAATAAGGCAGTCAGCACTTGGGCCCAAGAAAAAAAGGGCTTCTGAAAGTTTAATCCTAATTCTGTCAGTTGTAATGAAACACTGAGTTTGATATGCGTGAGATATCTTGGATAATGAAGGTGAACAACTAACTATACAGAGTATATAGTTGACATTGTAACTTGATGAGATCAGATCAGTTTATGTTATTAAAACACATGTTGACATACTGTTTACACATTGTTTCACATTATTTATGTTTTTTTAACTTTGTACCTTTCTTGGCTCTAAAGAGATAAAAAACCATCTATGCACTATATACAGTTTTTGCAGTAAACTATGGTACAAATATAAAACTGTATAAAATGATAGGTAAAAAATAAAGTTTCGCGAGCTTAAATCCACGAACAGTCCAGCGACAACCCTTCCAAAAATCCTGGGGAGACCGTTAGTAAGTTGGCGAATATTTTTGTTAATGCATTGTTGCGATCGACGTAAAAGTTAAGATTGTAACTGTTTCAGTCTCTTAAGGTACGTGAGCCTTGTGCATTTCATTGTTGACACTACTCAGTTGTGGCGGAGCCTGATCATCGTTATTCTAGCAAAATTTAACCACTAATCATACGCTTCTGCATCAAAAAGACCCCCAACCTAAGATTCAGGTGAAAAAAGTGGAAAACCTAATTTCCTTGCATCAAAATACAAGTACCTGCATCTATTGAA